>JAODAL010027811.1:0-54345 GCA_025379985.1 Phyllomedusa bahiana
GTGGAGGGGTATTGTATTGGGTGGGAGGGATATTTATGTGGGTGGAGGGAGATTTTGTATGTGGGTGGGGGGAATTTAGGGGGTGGGGAGATTTTGTATGGGGTGGAGGGGGATTTGTAGTGGGTGGAGGGGGTATTGTTGGGGTTTGGGGGGGGATATTGTATGTGGGGGGAGGGGGGTAGGAGGGAGCCTTAGCCCTGTGTCTATGATGGTGAGACGACAGATGTGTGACTCTTTTGCTATTGTACTACACAATACAGTTCTTTTTGCCACTTATTTGTGGTAAATGGGCGCATTTTTTTGCCCTAGACCGTTTTTTTTGCGGGGGCGGGCATGGGGTTTTTCGGGAGCGGGGTTTACGGGGGGGGCCCGGGGCTTCAGCTGTATGGGGCCCTAAATTTCTTTTGGGGCCCCTGGGGTTATATACGTCTGAAGAGCCTGTTACAGTGGTAATACCACTTATGGTCACATATGGCGGTACTATTGGTCTTTGTGTTCTGATCAGTAATGTGTAGGAGAATTTTTCATCCTTTGTGGTCTTTTTCTGGGGGTATAATCAGGTTCCTAGTATAGGGTTTTATAATGTTGGTCTTAGTAATGGGATTTGTTTGTTAGCAGTATGAGGTGATATGTATGGTGGGGTATTCACCCCCTTGTTTATCTAACAGCAGTCCTGGAAAATTTTCGTGATCCGAGGGGAAAGTGGGCGGGGGGGGGGGGGCCCACCCAAAAAGTTGTTGGGGGCCCAGGCTTCTCTGTTACGCCCCTAAACTCGAGATAACCGAGGCACCACTTTGCCACAAAAGGGGGGAAAAAGCTTATTGATCGAGTATAGCCTAGGGGGGAAAATGAGCCTAGTAAAATTTTAAAAAAAAAAAATGATCCAAAAAAAAATTAAAAAGGCATTTAATGTCCCCCATAGGAGGTTAGGGCGGTATAGGCAGTTTAATGTCCCCAAGGCAGGTAAGGCGGGTATGGCTTTAAGTCCCCCTAGGCAGATATGGGTGGTTGGGCATTTAATGCCCCCATAGGCGATATAGGCTGGTAAAAGGCGTTTAATGTCCCCCATGGCAGGTTGGGTCGTTTAGGAGGTATGAAGCTATATTCCCCCCATAGGCAGGCTATAGGCAGGCAATTGCCCCCAAAAAGTTTGGCAGGTTAGTCCAATAGGCAAAGTTATGGGCAGGATAGCCCCCCCTAGGCGGTTTTATGGGGCAGGTATGGTCGTTATAGGCAGGTTGTCCCCTTGGGGCATTTATAGGCAAGTATAGGTCCCCGGGTAGGTATAGGAGGCATAGGTCTTATAGGCGGATCCCCCCCTAGACGGGTATAGGCCCCCTGGGTGGGTTTAGCAGTATAGGCGTTATAGGCAGGTATAGTCCCCCTGGGTGGTTATAGGCAGGTATACCCCCCCTAGGAGGTTATAGGCAGCTATACCCCCCGAGGTGGGTTAAGGCAGGTATAGCCCTCTAGGTATTTATAGGCAGGTATATTCCCCCTGGGGGTTAAGGCAGGTAAGTCCCCCTAGGTAGGTTATAGGGGGTATGGGTAGGTTAGGTCTTTAAAGCCAGGTATAGGCCCCCAAGGCAGGCTATAGGCAGGCATGGGCAGCTTTTTAAAACAAAAAAAAAAACACTTACCGACTCCCCGCGTTTGTCTCCCTCCCCGCTCCTCCCCCTCGCTGCCCGACCTCCCACGCACTCCCCCCTCCTTCTCGGACAGGGCTGATTCACGGCCGCGCACGCAGGGTTGACACACACGCCTTCCGAAACTCCGGACGGCCGCAGACCCCGGAGTCCACTGCGGAGCAGGAGCCCCGCTCTCTCTCCCAGGGGTATCTGTTCACTTGATGCGTCCGGGGGGTCGCATCAAGGAAGAGTTCCGACAGCCCCTTTGGGGCCACTGCAGCGGGGACACTGTCTCGGTACCGGCTTTCATTTTTGCGCTCCCTGAGGACCCATATAGCTGACTGCCCTTCGGCGCACGGGCCATCGCAGCCCCGAGCGCCCATGACCCCAGTTAAGCCGAGGGGGGTTTTTTCAGCACTTTTTTTTGTAAAAAACTAAAATTATACCGATATATTGGTATATTAAATTGGAAATTTCATATTAAAAAGTTTTTAAAACTTTAAAAAAATTTAAATTATTTACCTGTCCTGCTCTGCAGAACCAGGCACAGAGCCCTGTCCTCCCTTGTTCATCTTTGAGTCATTCTATCTATCTCATAGCTATCTTCTATCTATCCAACCATTCCCCCCCCCTTGCCCACAGAGTGATTAATAGATCTCTCCGTTTTTCTTTTGGCCGGGGCAAGTCATCGCAGCTGCACAGCTAGTGTGCAGCTGCTCCTACAGCGAAGAGGCAGAATGGATCGTTACCCTCCTGTCTTCTCCCTTGTATGTACAGCACTCAGTGAACGCTGTACATACATATCAACATTGCAGGGGGGGTGAGGCACGGCTTCCCAAAACCCTGCACACCCCCGAAGCTGTGTTGGGGGTAAGCAGGTGATGATGTTTTGCCCCCTTAAACTGAACATCACTCCCGGGCCTGCCCGCAGAGAGGTAACATGGGGAAATGAGTAACTTTTTTTTTTTTTTTTTCATTAGCTGCAGGGGCATATTACCTCCTACAGGGGCAATTTACTGGCACGGGGGCACTTTCTGGGTACAGCGGCAACTACCTGGCTACAGGGAACTACTACTTGGCTACAGGGGGCAACTACTTGGTTACAGAGGGCTACTAACTGGCTACAGGGTGCTACACTTGGCAAAGGGGGACTAGGGCTACAGGGGCTACTACTGGCTAAGCAGGACCATCGGCTACGGGGGAAACTACTGGACAGGGTGATGCCTGGTACAGGGGGCTACACCTGGCTACAAGGGAATTCACTGGCTACAGGGGCTACTATGTTACCGGAGGGAACTGCCGGCTACAGGGAAATAAATACCAAGGGCCTTTATAACTACATAAAGAAAACTAATTTCTACTTATTGGAGCCTATAAACTACTTATCTACTTAAAGGGGCCGAATACCCACCTATTGGTGGCCTTAATTTACACCTAATGGGGGCTCTAACCAACCCAATTGGGGACTGCCTACTAGTTTGGGGGTGTATCTACATACGTTTAGGGAATTTAAATACTTCCTCGTAACAAAACAAGACTATTTCTTTTTTTGTTTGGGACACAAGGTGGTAATTATTACCATTTGGGGTACTATGATGAGGATTTTTAAAAGATAAGAATTGGTAGAGAAGTGCTGAAAACGGGGAGTCAAGATGTTGTTTTTTTAAATTCTCATGAAGGGGCATAGCTGGGGTTACTTATGTTTTTGAGACACATGGAGAACAGGAAAGGGGAACAAATCTTCAGAGACGTCCCTGTAAATTCCTGGATGAACTTTAAATGAATTTCTTTTATGTCTGAACCTGTGTACAATTGGGATCTACCACTGATGTTCCTGTAGGGCCGGGGAAAATTTGGGTTTTTAGTATAGTGGGTTATATTCAGTAATGTTAAGTTGTATTATTCAGTCACCCCGACCTCAAAAAGGGAGGGGGCGGCGCAGAGTCCGTGAATTTTTCCCGCCACATTCAGCGGAAACCTCGCTTTGCCGCAAAAAGGTCCGGACCTCTAAAGCCGGGCCTTCTTTGAGCAAGGCCTCTGATTCACCCAGGATGTCTATCCGCCTTTCCCCCGTAAACGCATAAGTAGAGGCAAGAATCTTAGGGTTTAACATACCAACATGTCTAGTCACATTCGCGAATGCATGAGTTGAATTTTGGGGGCAACATTTGGCCAAAAAAGGCCGACCGATGCCGGGGTTCCAACCACTGGTCCCCTTGCTCCGCCTCCCCTCTCCGCCAACCAAAAGCGCCCACTGCCCTTGCTCTCGGTAGATCAGGAACAGCCCGCTTCGCCTCCCACCGTTCGCCCCAGACCCCCAGCACCACCAAGCCCCCATCCTCCCCCCTTCCCTCACGCCTTTGCCCCTGCACGCCGACAGGGGCCCAGTCTACAGCCAGCCTTCTGTCTTCCAGATTTGGGAGCAGAAGAAAATTTTAAACCCCAAAACCCATCCCAAACCCAAAAACTGTTTTTGGCTTTGCCAGGTTTTTGGGCCCTTGAAATTTTGCTTTCCATCTGGTGGCCCAAGAGGGGTTTTCGCCACGTATGGCCCTTGCCTCCCCCCAAAATACCAGTGCCGGCAGGCATTTCTTTGCCAAAAAAGCCGCCTCCCTTCCGCCACGTGTCACAAAATTTTCATTCCCACTTCTCTTTTTTCCAAAAACCCAACCCCCAACACATACTATAAGCACCCCAACCACTATTCTCTTGGACGTTTATTAATTTTGTTTTATTTTCTCTCCTCGGCACGGTCTTCAAAACCGCAAAGGGTGTGGGGGCCTTTCCCCCAAGGCCCTGGTTCACCGGGCCCGAGAAACCACCCCCTGTTGAAATTTAAATCTGTCTTTGAGACCGTCCACACCGGGTCAGGGTGTGGCGGTTTTGCCCGCCAACAGAGGCCCCCCCGGGAGTGTGGCTGGGTGACAAGAACCTTGTCCAGGAAAGGTGGTGTGCGAAACGGCGAAATTGTGGCCCCCCTTAAAAGATCGTAGGGGAACACATCCCTTCCCTGGCACGTCGAACCTCGTCCCCCCGAAATTTTAAAGCCTACCCCCCGGGCTGGTGTGAAAAAAAGGGCTCGGGTCTGGTTTCGCCATTCCTCCGTTCGCCCCCTGCTTATACCCTGGCTGCTTGCAGCGTCGCTCGGCCCCCCGTCAACCGTCTCATTTTGACGTGGCAACACGCGGGAATTCCACCCCCCACTGCTCCAGCGATTGTGGGGCGCGCAATGCCATTACGCAGTACGAAGTGAAACATGGCCTGACAAGCGCGGTGCGGACTTGGGGGGTTTTGAGCTCCCAAGAGTGGGGGCAGGTGAAAGATTGCCCCCATCCTTGCCAGTTTTGAAGAACCACCAAAATGGTCGGCGGACGATCCCATTGTCAGCAGACATTGTGGTGATCTTAGTTTGGAAAATCTTTGGGGGACACTCTGAAACATGGGTCCCCGCCAGGACGGAGGGGGACGGACACAGATGCGGACACGGAGCCTTTCTCCCCGTCGAATCCAAAAGCCCCAAGTTTTAAATTTTATCGGTCTTCATTAGGCGGGGTTCGGGGTCAGGGCTAGTGCAAGGCGGCGTCAGCTTTCAGGGGCATCATCTGGGCAAGTCGGGCTGTGTTGAGCTGTGCCGGAGGAGGGGGTTTTCTAGACACCGCGCCCTGCCTTGGAAAGAGGTTGGCGCGATTGAGGAGGAAGATGAGGAAGATGAGTTTGCTGGGCCCCCTCGACCCAGAGGTTTGGGAAAAACAATTCTCCATCTTAAAATGGGCTTGGATGCCCCATTTTCCTCCAAATGACCTGCATTAAGGCCATCAAAAATGAACAACATTTACTGGGGGGCCACCCCCCGGGACCCCCGGGTAAAAAAACAAAATTCAGCATTTTCCTCCCACCCAACCAAAATAGGAGTAAAAACAGGAAATGGGACCTTGCTGATTGATCAAGGGAGAATTGTTGTGTCTGTTTCCTTCTTCAAATGTCACGGGGAACAACGTCGCGACGTGACAGCAGTAGAGTGCCAATGCCTTTAGCGGAAAGCAGCGCAAGGGCGGGAAGCCTAATGGGTGCCCTTTGGGCCTTTTTTACCCCCTACCAAGGGTTTGGGGACACACCCAACACACAGGGGCAGCTTAAAGATCATGGTGCACGACTATTTTGCGCCCTCAAAAACCGATGTTTTTGTATGTTTTTCCGGACCCAAATTTTTTGGGGTATCAAAAGGGGACGAAGGGCCCCATCTTGCTCGCCACGCCATAGAGGTGTGTCCTGCCCAGCAGCCAGCGTCTTCCCTAGCGGACCCTTTAGCACGCGGGGGAGTATTACAGCAAACGCATCCGGCTTTTTCCCCAGATAATGTGGATCTTTTTACTTTCACAAAATGAAACAGGCATGGATCTTGTGTGTTGTTTTTGTGGGGGGTCACGTTATTGCCCGTCACTTCACTTCCTTTTCAAAAAATGGTCCTCTTGAAAAATGTTTTTTAAAATGATCATTTCTACTGCAATTTTTTTTTCAGTTCCCAAACCCTTTTTTGGGGCGGGGTGGAGACTGTAAAAGACACAAGGTTTCATGACAAAACCCGTTTTTGTACTCATTTTTCTTTTGAAATTTTGGGATTGTCAAAGGGGTTTTGGGGTTTTTTGCTGGAGATACAGCAATTTTAAACGTGGGCATTTGGAACAGAAATGTGGCTTTTAAGTGGCATTTTTTCCCTCACAATTTTTAACAGTGGCTGAGAAAATCATTTTTATAATTTTTTGGGGTAAAGTTGCTTTTAAAAGCATCAAATAAGGTCCCATTTTTAAAAAAAATGTTGTTTTTTAACAGAATTTGTTCTCACAATTGTCAAAAGTGGCTCAAAAGGGGATGTTTTTTAATTTTTGGGGGGTTTTTGCTGTGACATGCAGATACAAAAAAGGGCCCATTATAAAAAAAATGTTTTTTTCTAACAGACATTTGTCTTCACATTGCAAAAATGGCTCATGGGTCTGTTTTGAATTTTTGGGGGGATTTTGTGTGAAATGCAGCTAGACTAAAGGGCCATTGTAAAAAATGGGTTTCTAACAACATTTGTTCTTACAAATTTTCAAGAGTGGCTCAAGGGTGATGGTTTCTGTCAGAAAAGGAAAAAGGTAGGAATGTTAAAGGACAATATTTCAAAAAGACTTGTTTTTGAAGATCTTTAACATAGCTAGAAACCTTATTGAACAACCCCTTTAATACAATTGAAAAAAAAGAAACAAAGACATGGGGGGATTCCTCCTTTTTTAAAAAGGTTTTCTAGAATTAAACTACTCAAAAATTTGCTGTACAAAAAAGTGGTAAAAAAAATTTCCCCTGAATTGTCAAGGGGGTACAGGAAAAACTTTACCCCATGTCGTTTTTTCAGAGGACATGGAGTATGGGCACAGACAGAGAACAAAGAACAGAGACAATTTCCTCAAGCACGTTTAGTAAATGAGAAAAAGAATCCCCAAAAAAAGGGGGCCTGGGTGGAAAGGAGCGTTAACCACCCGTATTTTTCCCAAGTGAACTCAATTTGGGCCGCACTCATACGGAGGGGGAAGCGCTAACCAGGTCTTGACTGTGTATGAGGAAGGCTGGAGGTCTTTTTTCCTCACACTTCGCTTCCGCCTCTGCTTTAGCACGACTGTCATAAGGGCATTTTTACCCTGTTTAAAGATGATGGACGCCCGCCTGGGCTTTCCACCGCACCCCTGTAAATCGCCCCGGCGTGAACCCGCTGTTAATTGTGACAGGCGAGCCTGGGCTCTCACCGCACCCCTGTAAGTCGGGGCCCCGGCAGCTGGATCCGTGTTAAAGGTGGGTGCGGGAGCACTGGCTCTCACTGTTGGGGCAATCAGGAAGCTTAAATTTCTCTAAAAATCAGATTTGAAGGTGATTTCTGTGAGGTTAAGTAGTGTCTAAAAGGGCTCCAGGGGGACACAAATTGTACAATTTTAGGCTTTTAAAAGTTATGGGGTGGGGAATTATAGGGGGTCGCATCATTTGATCTCCGGGGGGTCTGTCCCTAATCACTGAAGAAAGGGTTTGGGGGAAAAAATTAAACCATTTTAATGGGTTGGCTGTCACTCTCGGAAGCCAGGAGGGGAAAAGTCTTCTCAAGAATGTTTTGGGGGTGATAGGACATTTGTTTACTTATGGGGGGTGCGGCCATTAAACATCTACACTTGTAAAAAAATACCTTTAAAAAAGAGGGGGGGTGTATGTTGTATGTTATCAAAACTTTAAAAAAAAACAAAATGATATAATGTAAAACTTTAAAAAAAAATTCCCTAAATAAATTTTTGTAAACAAATGTCAGTCCCCAAAAAAATATAAATGACAGTCACTGTACAAAATGCATAGTGCCACTTTTTGATCTGTGGGTCAAAAAAGGTTCAGGGGTCATTTTGGGTACGGACAGATATAGTCAAGTCTTAAACAAAAAGGTGGTTGAAAAACCCCCTTTTTCCGGGACTTTTTAAAATTGGGGGCATGAGGTTTGGGGCTCATGCTGTGGCCCCGGATAGGTATATCAAGTCCAGTTTAAATAAAAGATGGGTTTAAATCATTGCCTTTGGCACTTTTTAATTTTTGGGTGATGAGGGTTTAAGGGTCGGCTTTTACAATCAGGGATAGTGATGGTCTTGACTTCTTTTTTGTGGCTTTTAAACCTAAATGTGTTGCCCAAGATGTAGACGTATCCATTTGGACTGTTTGGTGTTAATTCCGCTTCTCCCGCCCGGTTTGGGGTAAAATGAAGGTGTTGTTCCCTCTCCATAGACTTTAAAGGTCATGGCGATAATCTATTATGATATCGGAAAGTTTTGATAATTGCAAATAGACTATGACCGATGATGATAGTCAACGTAATCGCTCATCACTAGTGAAGACCCCTGCGCTACTGTTTTGCACACTAACCAATGAGAGAAATATTTGGTCCAAGGTGAAAGTGGTAATAGAGGAACAGGTAAATGCAACTCAATATTGATTCCCTAGAATTTGCAGTTTTTAGAGACATCCCATATATGGCCCTACTGCTCAATTTGATTCAACCACAAGCCCCATAGTAGGAGGTGCACCTACCGGACTTTGGGGTCTCAATTTTATTAGGATTTTCTTTAGGCGCCATTTCAGGTTTGTAGACACTCTCAGGTTCTAAAAAAAAAAAAAAAGACTTATGGTTTAACTCATATTTTTATGTTAAACACATTTTTTGGGAAATTTTTGGTTATTATTTTTTTATTTTCCATATCACTTTCAGTATTTTTTTTAATAATTCTTAAGTCTTGCAGTTTTCACTTTGGCCACTAAGCCTAATAATTGTCTGACACTTCCTGTTCTGGTTAGAGAGCTTTTCAGCAGTGTGCTCATTATCAGTAAAAGCAGGGTAAAACTGAAAGGAGACACCAATGTGTACAGAATCCACCAGTCACAAGAGGAGATGTCACAGCTCCCCCTCTCCTCTCCCTTCACAGTGAAAACTCTCCTATACAAGTCTACAGGACAGAATCTGTCTTAAGAATCCTATGTGCATGAAGCTGCTGTAAAGTATCTCTCTGACTGCTGTTAAAGCAGTGCAAGCAAGAATGTCTTCCCCACAATCATATATAGACGGCCGAATAGAGAAATCTACAATCAGGAAATAAAAACGACTGAGAGGAAAAGAATATGGATCAGGGTCTCGATTTCATAAGTAAAAAAAAAAATTGGCAACAGATTCCCTTTAAAAAGACCTCATTTTGGAAGCTATGCCCTTAAGGGCTAGTTCACACGGCTTATTGCCGGCGTAATTGCGGGGACGGATTTCGCCTCGCAATTACGCCGGCTGCGGTGCAGCAGGGGCAGGGTGGCTGCTCGCCAGCCCCATAGATATTCATTATTTCAGCCGTATTGGAGCGCAAATACGGCGCGCAATACGGCTGAAATCAGTCCCAGAATAAGCCGTGTGAACGAGCCCTAAGGAATATATCCAGAAGTGTAATGAGTATATTAACCGTTGGTGTTTCACAAACTTTTTTAGCATTTACAGTTTGGTTGTGAAAATGAAAAAAAAAATTGCAATACTCTGCAGTTTTAGCTAAAATGTTTAATTTTCACATGGAATCCTGAAAAAAGAAGCATTCCAAAATGTATTACACAATTTATTCCAAATTAGGAAATACACTATATGTGGGTGTAAACTGGGCACATGGCAGGGTGTACAAGGAAGGAGTGCTATTTGTCTTTTGTAAGGCAGATTTTGGTGGGTGCCATGTCACATGTACTAGAACAGTTAAAAACTTCTAGAAGTCAAACCATCTTGGATTCAACACCCCTCATGGATCTCATCTAATGGTGTATTGTGCATTTTGGGCCCACAAGTGTTCCACAGTTTTTTGGGCCATGAAAATGGGGAGAAAAAACACAGTTCTGCCATTGTTTCTTAGGCTTAATTTTTACAGCGTTCGCCATGCAGTATAAATGATGGGATAACTTTACTATGTGGGTCAGTACAATTACAATGATATACATTTTAAATTGTTTTTGTGTTAGTCTGACAGCCATTACTTTTTTATTTTTTTTTATATCCGGCGCTATAAAAGAACTTATTTTTTGTTTGAGAAGTAGATGTTTTCATTGGTATCATTTTGGATTTCATATGACACTATCGCTTTTTATCAAGGTTTTTGGGAGGCGGAATGAACAAAATACAACAATATTGGTAGTTCTTTTTATTTGTACTTTTTACAGCGGTCACCATGTGGTATACCTGACATGCTAACTTTACTCAGCAGGTCTATACGATTACAGCGATACCCAGTTTATATTTTTTGTAATGTTTTGCTGCTTTTACACAATAAAAAACACTTATTCAAAAAAGAAAACACATTTTTGCATTGCATTAGTCTGAGAGCCATAACCTTTTTATTTTTCTCTGTACGGAACTGTGTAGGGGCTTGTTTTTTGTAGGATGAGTTGATATTTTTATTGGTTCCATTTTTGGGGGACAAGACTTTTTAATCGCTTTTACATCTGTTTTTTAGGAGGCATGGTGAAGAAAATATAGCAATCCTAGTAGTGTTTTTTATTTTTAACAGCGCGCACCGTGCAGTATATGTGACACGTTAGTTTTACTCTGCAATTCGATATGATTTCAGTGATACCCAATTTATATAGATATTTAGGGTCACATGTATGAAAACTGTCTAGGTCTAAAACTTTTCTTGTTGCCCATAGCAACTAATCAGAGCTCCCCTTAATTTTTTCAGAGCACTATATAAAATGAAAGGGGAACTCTGATTGTTTTCTATGGTCAACAGACCATAGACTGTTTTCACACATGTCGCCATTAGACTATGTTCACACGGCTAAAATTGGGGCGCATTTCGCAGCGAATTTAGAGGCATACTGCGCTCTAATATGAGCGAAATACGCCCCAGTCATTACGGTAATCCAGTTCTCATAGAGAACTATGGATTACACCTCCTCTCCCCGGGCGTACAATATGACGTGCGGGGAGATAAGTGACATGTCATTTATTCATGGCGCTTACACGCCGCGAGCAATAGCAGTCTATTGGGCCGGCCGGCTGCCGATCCCCCTGCATCGTGTGAGTTCACAATTAGCCGTGTGAACTTAGCCTTAATGTTGTAGCACTTTAAAAAAAAATTATGTTTTTTTTTTTATTTTTTTACTTTTATTGCAAACACCAATAGCATACTTTAAATCTCATGGCACCATGAGCCAATAAAAAGCATATAGATGAAACACAAACATGAATTCAATAGAGCATACATTAAATCTTGTGGCAATATGAGCCAATAATAACATATAGATGGAACACAAACATGAATTCAATAGCAAATGAGGCTCAGCCTGTATCTCAGTCTGTCTGATCAGATCAATTCCGGGTGCACTGTATCACTCCGATTGTCCCAAGAGTGGATATCCACAGAAATCTCTGTCACGTGCTCCCAGCCTAGTTTGGCCTTCTTTCTCATATATATCATAGTTGCCAACTTTTGAAAATGAAAAAGCAGGAGATATTAGTGGGCGCCGCGGGAAAAATTTGCATGGCCACGCCCATCTTGCCGGTATGCCACGCCCCTTCAAAAAGCCACACCTACTCCACCTAACTGCATAACGGCTTTGGAAGAAAGCCAGTTAGAGACCTTTAGCAGGTAGTAGCCCCCCATAACCAGGTAGTGCCCCTTACAGGCAGGTAGATGCCTTCTCTGTAGCCAGGTAGAGCCAAATTTGTAGCCAGGTAGATGCCCCCTTTGTTAGCCAGGTTGATGCCCCCCTTTGTTAGCCAGGTAGTTGCCCCCCATTGTTTGCCAGGTAGTGCCCCCATTGTTTGCCAGGTAGTGCCCCCATTGTTTGCCAGGTAGATGCCCCCATTGCTTTCCAGGTAGTGCCCCCTCTGTTGCCAGGTAGATGCCCCATTGTTTGCCAGGTAGTGCCCCTCTGTAGCCAGGTAAGTGCCCCCTCTGTAGCAGGTAGTGCCCTCATCGTTAGCCAGGTAGTGCCCCCATTGTTAGCCAGGTGGTTAGGGCCCCCATTGTTAGCCAGGTAGTGCCACACCATCGTTAGCCAGGTAGTGCCCCCATTGTTAGCCAGGTAGTGCCTCCATTGTTAGCCAGGTAGTGCCTCCATTGTAGCCAGGTAGTGCCCCCATTGTAGCCAGGTAGTACCCCCCTTTGTAGCAGGTAGTGCCCCCCATTAGTAGCCAGGTAGTGCCTCCATTGTTGCCAGGTATGCCCCCATTGTAGAGCAGGTAGTGCCCCACCATTGTAGCCAGGTAGTGCCCCCATTGTTAGCCAGGTAGTGGCCCCCAGTGTTAGCCAGGTAGTGCCCCCATTGTAGCTAGGTAGAGCCCCCCATTGTAGCTAGGTAGACCCCCCCATTGTAGCTAGGTAGACCCCCCATTGTAGCCAGGTAGTGCCCCCCATTGTAGCCAGGTAGTGCCCCCATTGTTAGCCAGGTAGTGCCCCCCATTGTTAGCCAGGTAGTGCCCCCATTGTTAGCCCGGTATTGCCCCCATTGTAGCTAGGTAGACCCCCATTGTAGCCAGGTAGACCCCCCCCATTGTTAGCCAGGTAGTGCCCCCATTGTTAGCGAGGTAGTGCCCCCTCTGTTGCCAGGTATTGCCCCCATTGTAGCTGTAGACCCCCCCATTGTAGCCAGACAGTGCCCCCCTAAAACTAATAAAAATAAAATATAAAATCCACTTACCTGACCAGGCTCCTGCAGAGCGGCCCGCTCCTCGACATCTCCTCAGCAGTGTCACAGGGGAAGTGAGTGCAGGCCGCGCGTCACTTCCTCTGTGACGCTGACATGTGTGTACGGCGCACAGCGGCGCCGTACATACAGGGGGAGGAGGCAGGAGGGGAGCGATCCCTCCTGCCTTCTCCCTGCTCAGCGAGAACCGGGCGGGTGAGCGGACCCTGCGCCCGCTTCACCGCCGTGGGAATGGACGGCGCGCACCGAGTAGCGCACCAGCGCTACTCCGGCGCCCGCGGCCACTTAAAGGAACCCCCGCCTGCTGGCTGGCGGCGGAGAGAAATGCCACTCCCCCGGAGGGCGGGGGGGGGGGACCCCAAATAGCGGGACCCCCCCCGCCGCAAAAACGGAGAGTTGGCATGTATGATATACATTAGTGTGTTAGCAGTTTACATTTAACTTGTAATAAACATCAAACAAGGAAAGATGGGACGGAAAGGAGGGGGAGACAAACATGGGGGGACCTACCTGCGATCCGAACACCCGACGCACCCAGGCAAAATAATGTTTTTATTTTTTAAAACAATATTTATGCATCACTATCTTCTGATAGCCATAACTTTTCTATTTTTCTGTATACAGAGCTGTGTAAGGGCCTTTTTTGCGAGATGAACTGATGTCTTCATAGGTACAACTTTGGCATTTGTTTGACTTTTTGATCGCTTTTTATTCCATTTTATGTGCTGTGAGATGAACAAAAATCGCAATTCTGTCCCTTTTTTACGACTTCCATTGTGCAGGTTAATGTGAGATTTAGGGCATGTTCACACGGCGTTTTTGGATCCGATTTTGGATCCTAAAATCACATCCAAAAACGTAGGGTCGATCGGATCCAACATGCAGCTGCGTGTTTGGATACGTGTTGGATGCAGCAGGATCACACATAGGGTTTTCGGACCAAGAATTTACATGACAATTCTTGGAACGGAATGGACGCAATGAGATACGCATCGGCAATCACTCATGTGAACGCTAATGCGTGTTTTATATTGCGAGCAGTGTAAAATCACACTGCTCATTGTTAGTTGCGTGTTGTGGTCCATCTAAACAGACCCAAACATGCATCTAAAAGCGTATGTTCACATGGACCCAACACGCCGTGTGAACATACCCTTATAGGCTAAGTTATTACGCATGCGGCGATACTAAATATGTTTACTTTATTTTTTATCTGTTTTCGTGCAGTTATACGTGCTTTTATTGAATTTTTTTTGTGTGTGTGTGTGTGTGTTTTACTTTTTAATGCTCAAACCAGCCAGTAAGGGTGCCGTAATCGTTATTATGGATATTTGGCAATTTAGAACTACTGGATTGGATCATTTTTGCCTCTTTTGGTATCCTTCTATTGACTATGATAGAGACAAAAATACCACCAGGCATACCTTAAATGGTACTACTGTATATACTCGAATATAAGCTGTCCCGAATATAAGCAGAGGTACCTACAGTGGGTACAGAAGATATTCGGACTCCTTTTAATTTTTCATTCTTTCTTTCATTGCATCCATTTTGTAAGATCCAAAAAGTTAATTTTTTGCTCATTAATGTACACTCTGCCCCTCCTCATCTTGAAAGAAAAAAAAAAAAGAAATGTAGATATTTTTGCAAATTTATTAAACAAGAAAAACTGAAATATCACACGGTCTTAAGTATTCAGACCCTTTGCTCAGTACTGAGTAGAAGCACCTTTTGAGCTAGTACAGCCATGAGGCTTCTTGGGAATGATGCAACAAGTTTTTCACACCTGGATTTGGGGATCCTCTGCCATTCTTCCTGGCATATCCTCTCCAGTTCCCTCTGGTTGGATGGGGAACATTGGTGGACAGCCATTTTCAAGTCTCTCCAGAGATGCTCACTTGGGTTGAGGTCAGGTTTGTGGCTGGGCCAGTCAAGAATGGGCACAGAGTTGTTCTGAAGCCTGTCACGGATGCCCCTGCGACCTTCATCCCGGGTCGCATGCGCATCCGTGCCCCGATGCCGGCAGTGTGAAATTTAAAGGGACAGTGCACCGGTAATTGGCCATTACCGGACGCTGCTCCTATTTAAGGCGGCCTCTTCCTGGTAACCCTGCTGGATGTTTAGTGCCCTTAGCCTACTGAGAAAGCGTACCTGAGCCTTGTTCTGATTTCCTGTGTACCGTACCTTCTGCATGTCCTCGACCACGAATCTTGCCCCCTGTCCTGACCTCCAGCCTGTCCCCGACTACGAGCCTGCCTGACGATTTTGTACCACGCTACACCTCGTCTGCTTCCGCAAGCAAGTCACGTCAGGGGTAGCGACCTGGTAGACTCCCGCCGCAGCGAGTACATCCCGCTTTGCGGCGGGCTCTGGTGAATACCGGGACCTACTTAGATTCCGCTCCCTGGCGTGGCTTACGCCATCGCTTGCGGTGGTCCAGAGGATCCACTACCTCCGCCCGTGACAAAGCCACTGCTTTGTTATTTTAGCTGTGTGCTTATGGTCATCATCTTCTTGGAAGATGAACCTTCAGCCCAGTCTGAGGTCCAGAGCGTCTGGAAGAGGTTTTATCCAGGATATCTCTGCACTTGGCCATATTCATCTGTCCTTCAATTGCAACCAGTCATCCTGTCCCTGCAGCTGAAAAACACCTCTATAGCATGATGCTGTCACCACCATGTGTCACTGTTGGGATTGTATTGGGCAGGTGAAGAGCAGTGCTTGGTTATCTCCACACATACTGCTTAGAATTAACACCAAAAAGTTCAATCTTTGTCTCATCAGACCAGAGAATCTTATTTCCTTCATGTGATTTTTTTTCTGCAAACTATATGCGGGCTTCCATATATCTTCTACTGAGGAGAGGCTTCTGTCGGCACACTCTGCCATAAAGCCCTGACTGGTGGAGGGCTGCAATGATTGTTGACTTTGTGAAAATTTTTCCCATCTCCCTACTGCATCTCTGAAGCTCAGCCACAGTGATCTTGGGGTTCTTCTTTAACTCTCTAACCAAGGTTCTTCTCCCATGATTGCTTAGTTTGGCTGCTTGGCCGGGTCGAGGAAGAGCTGTTGTCGTCCCAGACTTATTCCATTTAAGGATTATGGAGGCCACTGTGCTCTTAGGAACCTTGAGTGCTGCCGAAATTGTTTTGTAAACTTAGCCAGATCTGGGCCTTGCCACAATTCTGTCTCTGAGCTCCTTAGGCAGTTCCTCATGTGCTCTGACATGCACTGTGAGCTGTGAGGTCTTATATAGGCAGGTGTGTGCCTTTCCTAATCAAGTCCAGTCAGTTTAATTAAACACAGCTGGACTCCAATGAAGGAGTAGAACCATCTCAAAGAGGATCAGAAGGAAATGGACAGCATGTGAGTTAAATAGGAGTGTCACAGCAAAGGGTCTGAATACTTATGACCATGTGATTTTTCAGTTTTTCTTGTTTAATAAATTTGCATCTTTTTTATTTCAAGATGGGGTGCAGAGTGTACAGTAATGAGCAAAAAAATGAATATTTTGGATCTTACCAAATGGCTGCAATGAAACAAGTGAAAAATTTAAAGGAGTCTGAATACTTTCCGTACTCGCTGTAATTTTGCCACAAAAAACTGGGAAAATGTATTGACTCAAGTATAAGCCTAGGGTAGAAAATGCAGCGGCTACTGGCAAATTTCAAAAATAAAAAGGGATACCAATACAATTACATAGGCAGGTTTAATTTCCTCCATAGAAAGGTATAGGTAGTTTAATGTCCCCCATAGGCAGGTATAGGCAGGTATATGTCCCCTATGGGCAGGTATAGGCAGTTTAATGCCCCCATAGGCAACTATAAGCAGTTTAATGTCCCCCATAGGCAGATATATGTCCCCCATAGGCAGGTAGATGCAGGTATATGTCCCCCATAAGCAGGTATAGGCAGGTATATTTCTCCCATAGGCAGGTATTGGCAGGGTTTAAAAAAAAAGAAAAAAAAATACAAGTACTTACCTCTCTCCCCCGCTGCTCCGATGTGCTGCGTCTTCTTCCCGGCACAGGCGGTTGATGTCATCAGGCCATGCAGGATGCCAACAGGTGACTCGAGTATAAGCCAAGGAAGACTTTTTTCTCGGTTTATACTCGAATATATATGGTATATATTCTAAAACATGTTGTGAAAATGTAATGACTCTTCTCAACCTGGTATTGTTACTTGTTTGAATATGTTTTATATCTGCAATTAAAAGGAACTGCTATAGGAACATGTTTGTCTATGTGTCGCACCACTCTAGACGTTTAGATGTTGGAATGGTGGTGATACTCAGACAACTTCCTGATCTGGAAAGGAACTGAAGAGCAACTGTACCTTTTGGATAACTTTTTAAACCATATGAATCCCAATATAACAATTATTTTATAATCTTATATATAGATAAACAGTTCTTAGATACAGACGTGACAGTTGATTAATATTAAAAGGATTTTCTCATCTTGCTGTTTTACAGAGTCATCAGCAGCTTCAGACTCACATTTCATGGTCATGCTGCAGGTGGATCTCTAGCAGTGATTGACATATCAGCTCTGCTATTCCTAGCTATTCTTGTTACAGAGAGATGATTGCTAGAGATTAAGAAATTGTAGTGCACAAAACTACAGAGCTCTAATGCTTAAAACGTATCATTAAGTTAGGTAAACAAGCTCCTGTGCTAGATATAAGACTCAGCAGGAAGTGACATCATCATGATCCAATGGCAGCTTAGATCAATCAGGTAAGGCAAAGAGCAGGGGAGGTGGTCGGTAACCAACAGAACCTTGTGTACATTTAAAGTAGATAAAATCTTCTTTATGTCATGAACAAAGCAAAATCAAAACAGCAATGTATTTGGTAATTGTCTTCATTTACCCTTTCCTCCATGTTAAAAGCCATTCATTGTGGTAAGAAAACCCCTTCAAGTTATATATGGATTTGTTTGTGAAAAAGACTGATAAGAACAAATTTTTTATATAAAAAATAGTCATCTCAGAGTCTCTTCCTTTTAGCAAATATTGAGAGTATGAAATATTGTTGACTATGAAGCTAAAGTAGATGTTTAATTGGATACAATGATTCACATATTTTGGGAATAGGGTTATCCTAAGAAAATTTCTATTCAACTTGAAGATTACAGAATTTGGGCTTTAAAGGGAAAAAAAAAACAATCTATTGGAGGTTTTTCCTTTTGGGCCACCTTAAAAGAAAAATAAAATGCAAATTTTCCCTTACTCCTTTTAAAAGCATTGGTCCTTTTATTCAAATTTTCTACCCCAAAAATTATAGAATTACATTTTGATCCAAAATTTAAAAAGTCCTGAAATCAGAAAGAAACACCGAGGGAAAAACAGTGTAAGATAAGGGTTTGGGTTTCCAAAAAATTTCTTTTTTGGGCGGGCTTCAATGGAATTTGTTCCGGACCCCCTTAAAATTACGTTCAACCCCCAGTTACAAAAAGGGAAACTTAAAGGGGCGTTGGGTGACATTTCCCAAAAGTCAAGGCCCGCATGCCACGGGTGCACAAGAGATACAGAAAAATTAGGGGAAATCTTTTTAAAAAGTTCAAAAACAAGAAAACAAATGTTAAAAAAGTTCCCCGTACTTTAACCCAAAATTTTTTTTTGCTTTGGGAAATTTAAAAATTTAAAAAATTACCTGTCCAATTACATTTCAAATTTTAAATTAAGAACAAACCTACCCGTCCCTAACCCGTTTTTTAACCCGGGACTGCCTTTTTATAGCAGAGGAGTGTTGGGGGGCCCCTGGCTGTGATCCATGGGCTTTCATTAAATCCAAGGGTTTTGTTGAATGTTGTTTTTGATAATTTTGCGGCGTATTTTTTTTTTCAGTTTGTGGCATTGTTTTTTTGGGGAAAAGGTCCCTCCCCTTAAATTTTTTTTAAACCCGAAAAAGAAAAATTTTTATAAAAATAGAATTTTTTTTAAAAAAAAATTTTTTAAAGAAGAAAGAAATTTTTGATAATCGACAAAATAGGGGGGTTTTGAAATTTATTTTTGGAAAAAAAAAAATTGATAAAATTTGGGTAGGGAAAAACATTTAAGGGGGGGTTTAATTTTTTTTTTTTTAGGAAAATTAATAAAGGGATTTTTTTTTTGGGAAAAAAGATAGAATGGGAAAAAAAAAAGATAAAAAAGGAAAAAATTTTATTTGATAGATAGGGAAGGAATTTTGGGGATAGATTTTGATAGAAATAAAAAGGGTAAGAATGAAAATAGATAGATAGATTAAATTAGGGCATTGCGGGGCCCCAAACCTTTTTTTTTTTTCCCCCAGGGACCCGGGTTTTTATTTCAGACAATTTTTTCCCCTGGGCAAATTGGGGGGGGGGTTATTTGGGGCGGGGTTTTTGGAGGAGGTTGGATTTTTGAATCACACAAAAAAAAAACCCCCCCAAAAAAGTGTTTTACTTTGTCATTTAGGGGTATCGGGATGGGGGAACGAATGGGTTGGCAGCTCTGTGGGGCAGGATTATACAGTGTATAATATACCATAGGGAATAAATCTGTCATTATAGAGATTTATGCCCCCTGTAAAAATAAAAAATAAGCCCCCCCGTAGGGGATAATAATACTTTGCTGCCCCAAAATAAACGATAGTGGGTACATAACTGCTGCCCCCCTTTGTGATAGTGATACTTTTTTAGCTGCCCAGTAGTGTAGTGATACATAGGCCCTTTTTGGCCTTAGCCCCCGGTTTGTGATAGTGTAATAGCTAGCTGCCCCGGGAGTGATAGTATACATAGCTGGCCCCGGGTAGTGAAAAGTGTACATTGCAACTGGGCCCCGTTTGTGGGTAGTGATACATAGGTAGCTGCCCCCGGGGGGGAGTGATAGTTTATACAAAGCTAGCTGCCCCGGGATAAAAGTGATACATAGTAGCTGCCCCCGGGGGAGTGATAGTGAAAACATAGCAAACTTTCCCCAAAAAAAGAGGGTGGGGGTGGGGGGGGGGGGTGGGGGGGGGAAAAAAAAAAAAAAGAGGGGGGGGGGGGGGGGTGGGGGGGGGGGGTGGGGGGGGTGGGTGGGGGTTGGGGGGGGGGGGGGGGGGGGGTTGGTGTGGGGGGGGGTGGGGGGTTTTGGGGTGGGGGGGGGGGGGGGGTTGGGTTGGGGGGGGTTGTGATTTAAAAGCTTTGCCTGCCCCCGTTGTGATTTGTGATACATACCTGCCCCAGTGGGGATAGTTTTAATAGCAAACGCCCCAAATTTGTGATTGTGATAAAATAGGAAGCTGCCCCAGTAGTGGGTAGTGTACATAAACGGCCCCCGTTTGTGATATGATACATAGCTAGCTGCCCCCGGTTTTTTTAAAGGGATACATACTTTGCTGCCCAAATATGATAGTGTACAAAAGAAGCTTTCCCCCCTTTAGGGGGATGGATACATAGCTAGCTGCCCCAGTAAGTGATAAATGAACATACCTTTGCTGCCCCAGTAGTGATAGTGTAACCCTAGTAGTTCCCCAGTAGTTGTGAACATAGTAGCTGCCCCCCGTGGGAAAAGGATACATAGCGAGCTGCCCCAGTAGGGGATAGTGAACCCTAGCTCCCCAGTAAATGATAGTGATACAAAAACTGCCCCCCCTAGTGATTTTTAATCCTTTGCTGCCCCGTAGTGAATAATTTAAAAATAACTGCCCCAGTTGTGGTTTTTATTTTTAAAAATTTTTGCGCCCTTTGGTTCCAAAGGGAACTGCCCCTTAGGGGAAAAATTTTTAAAACCCCGTATTTATTTTCTAGTGTGGGCCCTTAAAGGTAAAAAAAACATAAACTTTAATAGAGGTTGTCTTGCTTGGGAATAAGGCCCATAGCCCATTTTTTTTTCCCCGGGGTTTTATAAAATAGCTCCCCCAAAGGGTTGGTTTTTTGGCTCCCCTTTTCTAAAAATTGGCGGCCCCCGGAGTTAAAAATACCAAACGGCCCCCCTTGGAAAAACATTGTTGTTTCGCCTGTGCCCCCGTGTTGGGGAAAGGGGTTTAAAAGTGGCCCCGTATTGGTACCTTTAAAACTTCCCCCAGTGGGAAATGCAACCCCTAAGAAGAGGTGGGGAGGAAAAAAGGCCCGGGAGGAAAAAAATGGGGGGGAAGATACTCCCCCAAATAGGGTTGTCCCCCAAGGCGGGCCGGCCCCCAATAAAAGGGGGTTTCCCCTCCCTATAGAGTAAAAATAGCTGCCCCCTTTTGAAGGGGATTTAAAAACTGCCCCCCCAAAAAGACCGAAAGAAAAAGTAGTGATTTGTGTAAACAAACTGCCCCCCAGTAGTGTCGGGTACATACGGGCCCCCCAAATAGTAAATGATAAATAGCTGCCCCAGTAAGTGAAATAGCTGGCCCCCCCGGGAGTGATTTATAGAAAACCCCCGGGAGAAAAAAAAAGCTGCCCCCCCGGAGTAGTGATAATGCTGCCCACCCCAGTAAATAGTGATAATGCTGCCCCCCCCAGAGAGTGATAAAGTGCCCCCCCCCTTTGAGTGAAAAATAGCTTCCCCCAGTAAGTAGTGATTTGCTCTGCCCCCAAAATAATTTTTGATAAATAGCTGCCCCCCAAATAGTTGATAATACTGCCCCCCCGTTAAATAGGATAAAGCTTTCCCCCCAGTAGTAGTGATTCATAGCTGCCCCCCCAGTAGTAGTGATTAATTTGCTGCCCCCAGTAGTAAAACTAGCTGCCCCCAGTAGTTTTGATTTTAAAAGTGCCCCCCAGTAGTAAATGATAAATTTCTGCCCCCCAGTTTGTATGATAATAGCTGCCCCCAAAAGTTGTGAAAATAGCTGCCCCCCGTAGTTTGGGATCATAGCTGCCCCCCAGTAGTAAAGGGTACATTGCTGCCCCCGTGTTAAAGAACATAATGGCCCCCCCTAGTAGTGAAGATAGCTGTCCCCCAGAGTAAATTTTGGGGGATACCCGCCCCCCCCGTAAAGGGGTACATAAGGGAGCTCCCCCCAAAAGGCCCGCCAGGGCAATAAAAAAAAAAAAAAAAAAAATAAGAAGTCACTCCCTTTTCCCCCCCTCCCGGCCCAGCTCCTTTCCCCCCCGGCAGCCACCAACCAAACGGTGGGGGGGGGGGTTGGGGGGAAAGTCACTGGAAAACACCCCTTCCCCGGCGCCGCCCCAATCGGGGAATTTGGGAGCTCGGGGGCGCCGAATCAAAAACGAAGGGGGAAACGGGCGGGGAATGCACCGCTCCCTCTTTCTTTGTAATGCAAAGGGGAAAGCGAAGGGAGCTTTAACTGTGGGGGCCCGGGCCCGGGGGTAAAAGGCCCCCCCGCCCCAGAAAAATGCCGGTCCCCCCCCGGGAAAAAACAGGGGCCCGGCCCCATCAGGTTTTAGCGGGCCGCGGGCCGGCGGTTTGGGGACCCCTGCTGTAGACAGACAGACAGACAAACAGACGAGGCTACAGACTTTAGGTATGGAAGTGATATAGAGTGAAAGCTACAAGACCTTCTATTCATGTTCCACTGAACAAGGGATGAAATCCTTCATTGTGCTCACACATTATGCCTGGGATGTATTTCTTTTCTTCATTCAGCGTTCTTTCAAGTTTTCTTTTATATGACATTCTTTTAATACTGGTGTAATGTAATTAGAGGCTCGGTGACAGTTACATGGAAGGTCACAAGGTAAAAAACATGCAGGCTATACAAGGACACCTTTTATATAAAGAACTTAAAGACATTAAATGAGTAACATAGCAAACAAGTATCCTTACTGTACCTCATTACTGTAATATATTATCATCTTCTATCCATTAGCCATCTATTTTTTCAGGCAATTGGATGAGCCATGTGGATTTTTTTATGGTCAATTGGGGATCATACTACTGCAACAGCAACAGTAGCGCCTTTTAAGAGAATGTTCAACCTACAATTATGACAAGAAACTTGACATGAATTTGGCGTTGAGTTTCACATACAATATTCACGTATAATCTGACTGCCATTCATTTGAATGGGTAGTCCGCTCTGTAGTTCACTTTGGACTTGTCCATTTTTTTAGGCCTAACCTCCTTTTCACTGGCAGAAATGATCCAGGTTAGCCTCATTGAAATGGGGCTAACCTGCATCCATACCCGATGTATTGCCTTTTATTTCTGCTGAGGATCACACTCTGGATTTTTCCGATAGGAAAAGTCAGATGTGTAAAAGGTTCATAATACGGTTCACGCACACAGAAAAAGAATAATGAATCCATTAACTGCAGCTTGTTGATGGTTGCAGAGGAGAACCAGGATATTTTCGTTGCACTGTCCAAACTATCAAAACCAGTGAGACAATAATCAAAGTGGAATATCTATGAAAATATCTGATAGTATGGCATCTGTTTTCTAGGATAAAACTGATATAATCTGACATTTTGTTTTAAGTTTTCTTCCTGCAGGTTTTTTACCTTTACCTTTAAGCTAGTTTTATATATTTACTATGATTGATAATTTAGGATATCTTGTAATCCTTCATTGGATGCCAGATTAAAAAATAATTTTCTATCAAATAAATAATTATGTACAATCAATTGTATTGTTTGGCATTCTTAACACTGAATTCTGATAGAGCAGTCCCAATTTATCATCTTTTCCGACTGACTATCTGTTCCCTCTAGATACAAACAGAGACGCAGTGGTGCATACTGGCAACTTGTAGTTCAGTATTCCACTGCAGATAGTAGCTGTGTAATGTCAAGTTCCAGCATGCCACAGCAGCACATGAGGTGAAATCTTCTTAACAGGGGCACAGACAGCAAAACAAATGTAAAAACCCTGCCCTGCACTATCCAAAACCCTTCCCTGCTAGTTTTACATTTAATAAATATACATGTTCAGACTTACATACAAATTCAACTTAAGAACAAACCTACAGTCCTTATCCCATTCGTAACCCGGGGACTGTCTGTACACTCTTCAACAGTGAAATCGCAACACCAAGAATGACAAGCCAGAAGGCTATGTGAACTGAGGAAGTAGCAGTTTTCGATGAATTCTACATATGATGAAATTTTCAAGCTCCAACCTTTGGCATTTTAGGGTCCAAAATGTCAGATTGAAAGCATAGCTTCTTAGCCACATGGCACCACAAAAATCGTATCAAGTGGTGTGAGATGATTGTGCGATGCTCCATGTTCTCCAACCTACCAGTGATCGCCACTCGTTGCAAACTGATATTGACTGTTCAATGTTACGTGTTTTCTCGTGGTTGAAAGAGCAAGGACAAACTGGAACGACCGCAAGAGATGTCTCCAGCTAATGCAATGAAAGCCAGACATTGGTCTGGAGACCACGTAGACCAGGGGTCCCCAACCGCCGGTCCGCGGAAACGCAGCAACTGGCCTTAAGCCCATCCCCTGCCGTCCGCGCCCGTCTACACAGTTGCGGCCACGCGGTGACTTTAGTCCGGGCTCGCATCTGGTACCTGCGCGGGCCGCTGTAATCCGGCCGCTCAGACCTATAGCAGCTGCACACAGCGTGCGGCTGGCAATACAGGAAAGCATGAGCGGTGCATTACCGCCCTCTGCTTTCCCTATCATTGTAGATGCATGCGCTCACTGAGCTCCGCATCTACAACGATGAGCGGCGCAGGAGTGTGATGAGCAGTGACGTCTCAATCACCCCACTGCGCCGCTCGCTGCTGTCAGCTGCTGGGGAGGAGGAGCCTCGTCCGAGGATCCGGAAAGGTAAGTGCCTTCCACTTCTTTTTTATTTTTTTTTTCTATTTTAATTGTCCTGGGCTGCCTACTGGGGACCGCTATCCCTACTGGGGGCCGCTATCACACTACTGGGGCCGCTTTCACTACTGGTGGGGCCCGCTATACTAGTTCACTACTGAGGGGCCGCTAAAAATACACTAACTGGCGGCAGTCTATCTATCACTACTGGGGGACGCTATGTATCACTACTGGGGGCCGCAATATATCAGTACTGGTGTCAGCAATCTATCACTATCACTACTCTGGGCCGCTATATATCCACTACTGTGGGCCGCTATATATCAATACTGGCAGCAGTCTATCAACTACGGGACCGCTATCTATCACTCACTGGGGCCGCTATCTATCACTGACTCTGGGGCCGCATCTATTCCCTACTGGGGGCCGCTATATTATCACTACTGGGGGCGGCCTATCTATCTCTACTAGTGGTCCGCTATATATCACTACTGGGGGGCAGACTATATATTCACTACTGTGTGGCAGCTATCACCTACTGGGGGGCAGCTATCATCACTACTGGGGGCCCGGCATTCAATCACTACTGTGGAAGCTATCTATCACTACTGTGGCAGCTATGTATCACAACTGGTGGCAGCTTATCTATCACTAAAACTGGGGGCATCTATCACCTACAGGTGCAGCTATTTATCACTACTGGGGCAGCTATCATTACTAGGGTGGCACTTATCTATCCAAACTGAGGGCATCTACATCTAATCACTGCTGTGGCAGCTATCTATCATGTACTGTGGGACAGCTAACCTATCACTAACTGGGGGCACTACATTACTGGGGCAGCAATCACTACTACTGGGGCAGCTATCATTACTGGGGGCAGCTATCTATTACTACTGGGGGCAGATATCACTGCTGGGGGAAGCTATGTATCTTTATGCCTACAGTGGCAGCTATGTATTATTACCACTACTGGGGCAGCTATGTATCACTCTCACAACTTGGGGCAGGCTATGTAACACTCCTCCCACTACTGGTGGGGCAGCTATGTATCACTACTGGGGCAGCTATGGATCACTACTGGGGCACAATGTGTCATTATTGACTACAGGGTCGCAGCTATGTATCACCACGTACTGGGGCAGCTATGTATCACTATCACGACTGGGCAGCTATGTATCACTATCACTACTGGGGCAGCTATGATCACTATCACTACTGGGGCAGCTATGTATCACTATCTATACTGGGGCAGCTATGTATCACTATCACGTACTGGCAGCTATGTTTCATGATCATGGGCACATACAGGGGGGCAGCTATCTATGAGAACACTACTAGGCAGCTATGTATCATTATCATACTACTGGGGCAGCTATGTAATCATTATCACTACAAACTGGGGCAGCTATGTAATCACTACTGTGCAGCTATGTATCACTACTGGGGCACTATGTGTCATCCACTACAGGCATCTATGTTTCACTATCACTACCTGTAGCACTATGAATTTACATTTAACACTACTGGTGAGCAAGCTATGTTTCATTATCATTACTGGGGGCAGCTATGTATCACTATCAGCTACTGAGGGGGATATATTTAATTTACAGGGGGCATATATCTCTATAATGACAAAGCTAATTACATATGTATATTATATATCAGTATAATGCTGTACCCACAGAGCAGATCAATATTACTGCAGACAGATTATCACCCTCTGTGGGTCATCATTATTAATTATAATAGCGACCCACGAGCTGACAATCATCTCCATTTATAAAAATACCTGGTTACCGGCCGTACGCGATACCAGCCTAAATGACACAGTAATACACTTAATTGGTTTTTGTTTTGTGTGTGGTGATTCAAACATCCGACCCCCTCCATAACCCCGCCCCTAATACCCCGCCCACAATAACTCACCCCCCACTGGGCCGTGGAAAAATTTCCGTGCATCAAACCGGTCCCTGGTAGAAAAAAGGTTGGGGACCGCGGTGGTAGACAATGCTCATTGAGAGCTATGATGACCTGCCGTCTTCCCTGCGCCGGGAAAAATAATTGACAGGTAACTTCTTCCAGGGGCTTACGTGCCAGAGAAAGTGAAAGTCACTGGGAGCCAGCTGTCAGCAATTTAGAAATACGCACTGGCCATTACGTACTTCTAAAACACCTGCCGTACTGCAGTGCATATAGTACGCCATGTTAACATACCCATAGAACTATATTTAGTTAGCAAATGGGTGACATGTTAAATACTTTTTTCTTTCATTGTATGTTGCTTGTGGTATTGTGAACAGTCTGCCTGGTCTAAACGTTTTACCGTAGCATCCCAAGTTACATAAGTGTGTGTATTTCTGCATGTGGTGCTCATACCCAATAAACGCAGATGTTTTATATATTGTGTTTCCATTTTATTATCACTTGCATATTATTAACATCCATCCTATGATTTCCATAATTCTCAGATTTTTTCTTCTTGGTGCTGCAGTTTTAATGTTGAGTGTATATTGTCATCCAATTTAAATGACCACGATACAGCACAAAACTTCTCAAGCTCAAATCACCCGATGGATGTGTTCCGACCACATGAGACAGATCGGGTGTCTGCCCACCAGTCAGGATGTTTAGCCTTGGTTTCATTTTGTTAAATGGTGATGGAAAATTAATTGTGATATCTTGACAATGGCAGTTACCTCAGCACCAGGCGCCTGATGCACATTATATCCTCTCAGCGTAATCATTACATTTAATGAAGCTGGGAGAATTGAATCCTGGAGAATTCTACGTTCTGTACAATTCTCTTTCAAGGTTGCTGCGTAACAAGCTTTTACAACTTGTGCATCATGAACACAAGGCAACGTGAGATGCACGGAGAAGGCAAGGTTCATCCTGCGACATTGACTTATGTACCGTAATTGATGTAAAGCTATATTTCCTACGCATGGTGTTTAAATGGCAAAACTATTCCTAGCTGTGTGCACACAACGAACATAAATCATTGCGAATCTAAAACTCTTAAATTACTGAATAAACAGATAACTGCTACTAAACAAGTCTATATGGACAAGGTGCCAGATAGTAATAAAAACATGTCAGCAGACGCCACTTGGTGGAGGACACTCCAATGATTTATAAAGGCCCATGCACACAGGATGAGAATGCTGCAGAATTAGAAAATCTGCTGCATTTCTGTAGATAAATCCACATTAGCAATGTTTCTTTAGTGCTAATATTTAAATTAAAAAAATTGTTAAAAATCTACAGTTCATTTTCACAGCAAAGTCGGCAACAATACTAACTTTCATTGCAGATCTATTCCCAATCTTGACTTCCCCGTTTAAATAAATCAAGAAAATCCATAGTCCCATCTGTTATCTTCTGGGGGACTGTAGATACTGTATCTCTTCTGGTGATCACCTATCTACTGACACCTTTTCTGATATATATTGTCTCATGTTTTTTGTGCCAATTGTATGTCCCCTGATGAACCATTATCTAAAGTGGGGAAATGCGTTAGGCACCAGGGCACTATAGGAATTATGTAAAATTTGATATTATTAATGATTTTTTCTGTGGTGATCTAGGTGTGCGTAGGGCTAGGTCGAGCGGGGTCGCCCTTCTTGGGGCAGGGTCCCTGCTATTTAGGTAGGGATTAATAGGATATATTTTGGTATATTTATGAATATTGATTTACAGCTTCCTATGTTGCCTCTGGAACTAGACAACAGGATTGCACCTTCATCTGTTTGTATAATATGTCTGGTCACGTGAGTTTTTCTTGACACACCGGTATACTGCTGATTTATATCAAGAGACAATTGTATGTTTTTGCTTTAAGGTGTCTATGTTTCATACTTAAGTGTGTTTTAAACATGTATATAAGTTACATTTTAGCCTTTTCTTTTGGATTATTTTTAAATCCATAGTATAGCCACAACATAAGTTGTGATCCTTTTACATGGCTACAGGCAGTTCCCAGGAAAGGAACAAGAGAGATTCTGTACATTGGTTCTTAAATGGGTATTCCCATTTCATTGATCAACTTTAACCCCTTACCGACATTTGACGTAAACTTACGTCATAATGCTGTGGAGATGTATGGAGTAGACTCAGCGACAGGTGCCGGTTGGTGGGTGCTGGCTATTTGACACCCGCCGCCAAAAGTTTAACTTTTAAGCTATGACGTTTTTACTAAGGGGCCATATTGCGCTTAATAGGCAGCAGGATGCATGTCGCAATTATGGTAATCCATAGCTCTCATAGAGAACTATGGATTATGCCTCTTTCCCCCGGGTGTACAATATGATCGTATTGTACGCGTGGGGAGATAAGTGAAATGTCAATTTGTGGCGATTACGCGCCGGGAGTAACGCATGTCAATAGGGCCGGCGGGCTGCTGCCCCTCCCCCCGTGCTTTGGGAATACGTGCTGAGCAGCGCAACTCCCAAAACACCCAGCGTATTGTGGCGTGTACTGTACGAGCCACAATTGCGCCATGTGAACATACCCTAAGACATCATGGAGAATCGCAAGTGGTTGCTATTGCAGACAGAAGCCTAATGAAGGCTTCCATATCTACCATGTTACTGATTCTATTATTTCCTGGCTATGGCAGGAAGCAACAGGAGCACCATCTTGGTACACCCTTCTGCATTATCTATATAATGCAGAATGGTGTACCAGTGATCACACCCCTTTGTGCTTCAGTACATTACGGGGAATACAAGTATAAGTCTCAAAATAAAAAAGTTTTAAAAATAAAAGAAAATATAAAAAGTTCAAAACAAAAAATAAAAAAATATAAAGTTACTCATAATTGGTAACATTGTATCCATAATAGTCCAATTTATTACAATAAAACATAATTTAACCCATAGAATGAACACCATAGAAGAAGAAAAATTCCCAACAGCCAAATTGCAATTTTTATTTTTGGTCCTTTCATATCCTCAGAAAATTTAAATAAAAAGTGATTTAAAAAGATGCATGTATCGCAAAATGGTACCAAAAAAAACTACACTTCAGCCTGCAAAAATTGAGCCTTCACTCAGGTTTACAGGTGAAAAAACAAAAAAGTTATTGGCTGCAGAAAATGGCGCTGCATATGAAGTTTAAAAATATAAAAACATTATTTTTTTAAGTACTAGAACATAACTAAAACTCTACATAGTTGGTATAAACGGAATCATTGACCTGCAAAATAACATGTCGTATACTGAACAGTGACCTCCATAAAAACAAAACCCCTGCAAAAATGCCATAATTAAAAAATTTTCACATTTCCAGAACATTATATGATACGATTAACAACACCATTAAAAAGTTCAAGTAGTCCCCCAAATAACAAGCCCTTATATGGCTATGAAGATGTAAAAATATAAAAGTTATGGCTCTTGAAACGCAAAGGTAAAAAAAAACATGACGCAAGAAAAAAAATTGGCGGCTGTAGGAATGGGTTAAGCATGTAGGCAAAGCCAAATAAGGATTGTTAGCAAATGCATTGCTGTCCTGATTTTGCTTTTTTCCAGCAACAGAACAGCTATCTCTTGCTTGTGTACACAAGCTTTCCTATGTTACTGACCACCGTTCTCTGCTCTAGAGTCCTGTATGGGATGTTGGCGTCTTATCAGCAATATAAATAATTTTGGTAATCCTAATTGACCTAAAATGGATAAGGTTTACTCTGATTTCATGTCAGAGAGTGAGAAAAACATGTATATGTGTCTTTTTATATAGTGTATATGTCGTAGGAAAATGATAAAAGTAGGGATTTGATCAAATCCCTAAGAGAGATGATCAAATCATGGAAAATGTTAAAATAACAACTCCGTGGGGTGATTTCCCTAAAGACAGTCAGTGATTTGATCAAATCTCTGAACTGTTTTACTTGAAAAGATGAATCATCTCCCTTAGGAATTTGATCAAATCCCTACTTTTATCATTTCCCTGCGACATATACACTATATAAAAAGACACAAATACATGTTTTTCTCACTCTCTGACATGAAATCAGAGTAAACCTTATCCATTTTAGGTCAATTAGGATTACCAAATTTATTTATATTTGCCAAAGAACAGAATAATGAGAGAGAGAATTTTTAAGGCATTTTTATTACTTTCTGCAAAGTCAAAAGTTTACATGCCTTTAAACAATTTGGGAAAGCCCATATAATGATGTAATGTCTTTGGAAGCTCCTGATAGGTTTATTGGCAACATCTGAGTTAATCAGAGACACACCTGTGGATGTATTTTTATTGCACTCCAGAAACACACTGCTTCCGTGTATAACATCATGGGAAAGTCTAAAGAAATCAGCCAAGATATCATTAGGAGAATTGTGGACTTGCACAAGTCTGGATCATCCTTGGGTGCAATTTCCAGATACCTGAAGGTGCCTCGTTCATCTGTACAAGCAATTATACGCAAGTGCAAACAAGGTGGAAATGTCCAGCCATCATACTGCTTAGGAAGGAGACTAGTTATGTGTCTCAGAGATGAAAGTGCTTCGGTCTGACATGTGCATATCAACCCACGAATAAACGCAAAAGACCTTGTGAAGTTACTGGCGGAAGCTGGTAAGTTTGTGTCATTATCCACAGTGAAACAAGTACTGTATCAACATGGGCTAAAAGGCCACTCTGCCAGCAGAAGTCATTGCTCCATAAGAAACATAAAAACTAGATTAATGTTTGCAAATGCACACCGGAACAAAGACCTACATTTTTGGAGACTTGTCCTGTGGTCTGACAAAACTAAATTTGAGCTTTTTGGCCATAATGATCACGTTTGGAGGAAAAAGGGAGAAGCTTGGAAGCCTAAGAACACCATCCCAACTGTGAAACACGGGGGTGGCAGCATCATGTTGTGGGGTTGTTTTGCTGCAGGAGGGACTAGCGCACTTCACAACATAGATGGCATCATGAGGAAAATCTTGGGCAGAAATGGGTCTTTCAATTGGACAATGACCCGAAGCATACTGCCAAAATGGTTACAAAGTGGCTTAAGGATAACCAAGTCAATGTTTTGAAGTGGCCATCACGAACCCCTGATCTCAATCCTATTGAAAATTTATGGGCAAAGCTGAAAAGGCAGGAGTGAACAAGAAGACCTACAAACATGGCTCAGTTAAACCAGTTCTGTCAGGAGGAATGCGCCAAAATTCCTACCACTTATTGTGAGAAGCTTGAGGAAGGATATCCAAAATGTTTGACCCAAGTCATACAGTTTAAAGGCAATGCTACCAAATACTAATGAAACGTATGTAAACTTTTGACTTTTCAGAAAGTAATAAAAATTCCTTAAAACATTATCTCTCTCTCATTATTCTGGTATTTGGCAAAATCCTAATTGACCTAAAACGGGTAAGTTTTATTCTGATTTCATATCAGATAGGGATAAAAATATGTATATGTGTCTTTTTATATAGTGTATGTAAACTTCTGGTTTCGACTGTATATAAAGTACATTACAGGCCCATACCAATTGTGTCTGGACCACCCCTTGTAAAGTCTGTGGCACAAAATTATATTTTATAACTCACAATGACCATATTCCTTTAAACAACCACCTGCTTGCAAAAAGTGCGTGAAAAATATTGACCGAATGAAACAAGGAAGGTGGAAGTTGACAAAAAATATCAGTACGATATATTGAGATTATTTTACACATCAATAGTTAAAAGTCCTGTACAGTTTGTTTTTGCTACTTTTTCGTTCTCGTACATATTGTCAACGGAAAGCATCTGGCGAGCTGAATGGATGTCCTTGCTATCTTCACGTGTGAAGGATTCCTTCCCATTTATTCAGCCCTGACATGACACACAAATGTTGAATGCAATATCGTAATGAAAAGAAGAGGTTGAAATTGTATCTTTACTGCGCAATGTGACAAAATAGTCAAGGACTGAATGATTTCAATGGGATACAAAAAATATGAGAAGGAACACATGTGGCAAAATACTAGTCATCCTATAATTAACGTACAATCACAGATATGGGAATCTTACTGGACTTTAAGGCCTTGTTCACACTGCTAATTGGGGCGCGGATTAGAGCCGTACTGCGCGCGGTATTTGCGCTGCAGTACAGCTCCAATCCGTCCCAGTAACTACGAGAACTATGGATTCCGTCGCTCCTCCCCGCTTGGCGAATCCGCTGCGGGGGGAGAAAGTGACATGCACATTATTTACGGCACGTACGCGCCGTGAATAATGCAATGTCTATGGGGCCGGCGGGCAGCGCCCCCGCCGCGACCCGCCCCCGTCCCTTATTCAAGCCGTAACTGCGAGCGAAATCCGTCCCGCAATTACGGCTTGAATAAGCCGTGTGAACATTGCCTAAAAGTGAGGGTAGGGTGGAGGAGGCATCACTATAGAAAGATTGCATATAGTATTTGCAGTAACAAGGTTACTTTAATTTTCCTCACACAGAGGCACAACAAGCCTAGTAGTCACAGTTTTTTTAAGTGGTACACAAGCTTAATGGTTTCAGTTACTTGATGGTTTAAGCAATTATAACAATGTTTCTCTGGGTTCCAACATGAAACAGCAGTTTGTTAAAACAGTGTATATCAGTACTCCCTGCCTCAATCTTCCTTTTAGACTGTCAGCTAAATCTTCATCCTTTCTTACTTTATATAAGGGATCAAAGAAAAGAACTTATGGCGCAGAACATCGATAACTTTAAAAAAAAACATACCTTGATTGCTCACTCACTATTTCACTGAAGCAAGAACCAGACATCAAACAATCTCAAATGGTGGAAACACCAGGAGGAATAGCCTGACCTAGGATTTCGTCCTTCCAGAACTTCTTCTGGGGCAGCTGCAGATTGAGACATGAAGTACTCATTTACATTGTTTTAGTGAACTCCTGTTTAGTGTTAAATTTGTTTTAATTGCTGCATATTGAAAACAGAACTGTTTCTTTTGTTCTCCTTGGATTGAACATTTTTATACATAATTGTATTGTTTGTGGCACGTGGTGGGTTTTCTCACATAAGGCTGGAGAATACTTTTGAACAAAAGACAAACTGAACAGTTGCAGAAACGTAAACAGTTTCTTGCAGTGGCCTGGACGACTGTGCCTCAGCTCTCCAAGAGTCCGAATGCACAGTAGGTTTAAGGCAGGTTATCCTTTACAATAGATTTCTCAGCCTAGCTGTTACTCTCAGAGCTGCATCATCCTCTTGTTTATTGATACCCTCTGCAGCCACTAGGTCACCAGCTGCTACCGGAATTACTCCCGACCACTCACAGTTCTGTTCCTTTATTGTGCGCACTCAAATACCCACTTACCTGCACATGACATGGGTGCATCTGCAAGGGGTCAGGGGTGTCAAACTGGTGGCCCTCCAGCTCTTGGGAAACTACAACTCCCATCATGCCCACTGTTATAGATTATACAAATGCATGATGGGAGTTGTAGTTTCCCAACAGCTGGAGGGCCGCCAGTTTGACACCTGTGGGTTAATATATCTCCACTCATTCATTCTTGCACTCATCTTTCACTCAGGTTGCAAATTAAGCATAAATAACACCCAACACAATCCACACACCCTAAATACATGCTGCCACCACCCTTTGAATTTTCGGAACGAAAGGTGTCTGTCACCCACACACTGTGCTTCAGCAGTTAAATACAGCAGTCAAGGAGTTAAATACCTTATCAAAGATTATGGATTTTTTAGGGCATACAAGGACCAGACTTTTAAGTTTTAAGCTCTAATAGACAAAGGTTACAGTACTTACAAAAAATACAAAAATAAAGACAAATAAGATGAAGTTCATACATTCAAGAACAGTTATAAAATGATAGGGAGAAATAATAGAAAAGATCTAACACTTGTAGTGTAGAGGCTCTCCTGCTCCTGGGGTCAGGATACTAAAAATCTGAACTGTGTTCCAAGTTTAACTTAAACCCCAAACTGTGAACATTTCTGGATTGTTGAAATCGTATTTTTTCAGACTGCGTCTAATTTCTAGAATTGCCCGTCAGTTTTTTAGACTACAGACAGTCCTCGACTTACACCGTTCCGACTTACACCCGTTCCCTAGTTACAAACGGAGATGTATGGGCCATGCTGGCACTTGTAGTTCCATGTTCCACAGCAAACAGTAGCTGTGGAATGACAAGTTCCAGCATACCACAGCAGGACATAAGGTGAAATCTTCTTAACAGAGACACAGATGACAAAACAAACCCTTCCGTGCACTATCAAACCTAAAAAGAAACCTTTTGTGCTGGAGTTACATTTAATAAATATACCTGTTCCAACTTACATACAAATTCAACTTAAGAACAAACCTACAGTCCTTATCCCATTCGTAACCCAGGGAGTGCCTGTAATTTGTTGTTACTCAAAGGACAGTGAGGTGATACGAGGGAATGACCAGGAGCACTTTACTGTATGTGTCTTTTAATTTAACCTTTGGGATGAAATGGGGTTTGGGTGTTGCATGGATGCACAGATTCCCCCATCTGCTTTTCCTCTGAAGGCTATAACACCCCAGGCCCCATGTCAAGACTCACACACTGGCAAATAACCTGTCACCTTGGGTCCTCTACATTCAATACTTTGAAATTCCTGGCCAGAGTTACATAGTTATATAGTTAATTATATTTACCTCTGAGATGAACTAATTTGCGGTCAGTGGACTCCATACAAAACTTTTCCAATACATGCAAGTTGTCAATACTTCAAATAAAATTGGGTTGTCCCAGACAACACAGTTCAAGACTCTACCCATACTGACAAGCAAAGGGGTAAAAATGTTGCAAACTTTTGACTTTCGGGATCCATATCTCACCATCCCCTACAGCTTTGAACGTGAGACTACAATTATTTTATAGACAATTATCTTGTCTATCTCATTCCTAAATTTGACTTGCAACTATTTAGCATATGCTTTGTTATGCAGATTCTTGTCATGTAACTGCATTGTTTCTGTTTTGCTCCTAAAAATCACATTTAAAATTTTTATTATTTTGTTAGTATTTTGTGAATCAACCTTCAGCTTTCAACACTGCCTGAATCCTTCTGGGCATGTTCTTGATCAGACTCAAGCATGTCTCTACCAAAATCTGATCCCAGGTCTCTTGTACATGTTCCCAATGTTGGTGGATACTGGGCGACTCACTTCGGAATGAATACAGCTTTTTCTTCAATTCTACCCTCAAGTGTTCGATTGGGTTGAGGTCTAGAGACTGTGGACTGTGGGGGCCAATCCAACAACTCTCCTTCATTGTCAGTCTCGACATGTGCTTCAGGTCATTGTCCTGCTTGAACCTTTTCATACTCATACCCATCTTCAGACTGCCTGCACTGAACTTGACAATTCCTTAAATTTCTTGATTGGTTAGCCCCCCCTCTTTCTCTGATTCTTGCAGATCCATTTGCACCCATCAGAGCCCAGTCTTTTGACTTTTGTCTCATTGCTCCAAATCCCGTTTCTAAACTTCTACTGTCCATGTTTTGTACTTTTTTTGAAAACTTGTGTAATGTGTGTTGCATGGTGCTTGCATGGACGTCTGTGATCTCACTTTTACGTAGCCTACGAGCCGCCTCCACTGCTGTGTCTGTCGCGATTGAACTGATAGACCTTGTTATGAGCCGACTTGTTGACTCTGATATTTTTCCTGGACGTTCACCTCTTGGCTGTGGAATGAATGGATGGAATTCATTTTGGGTTTTTCCAACTGTCATGGCACTCTTATAATGCAGTTTGGCAATTTTCTTGGCCAACAGACCACTATCGATGAGCTGAATGATGCTGTTTTTTGGGGAAATCTTCATGGCTGCTCGAACCAATGACCTTTTGCTTGAGAATCAACCTAATAACACAGAGCTATTAGGGAATGTGTAATTTGTAGTATGCTAGAAGAAAAAGATTGTTCCACCACCAGGAGCAAAACAGTAACAATGCAGTTACATGACAAGAATCTGCAGAACTAAGCATATGCTAAATAGTTGCAAATCAATCAATTTATATAGGAGATAGCCAAGATGATTGTCTATAAAATATTGGCAGTCTCACATTCAAAGCTGTAGTGGATGGTGAGATATGGAGCTTGAAACTCAAAAATTAAAGACTATGTTAACCCTTTGATTATTAGTAAAGTTGTTTAAAATGCATTTGGGATAGACACCTCAACCCTATCCCACCCATGGACAGATAACCTCAAAGTAGCATGCCACTTGTCTAACAAGTGCCTGTGTCACGACATGAGTCTTACCAGCGCTTAGGTGGTGATGTAAACTGTTGTGGCTGACAGGGGAACTTCTTCCTCACCCTGAATGGTAGCGGCAGTCTCTAAAATGGGATGGGGTATATGTTAAAAAAAATGGTGGACATTTATTCTGAGGACTGTATTTTAGGAGGTTTTTTTTAGAGTCTTTAGATATTTCTCGGTCTGGTCTTCAATACATATCAGTTTATGCTATCTGTTTTGTTGCCTTGTACGTGATGGCATACAGTAGTGCAGTGTGTTGACAGGGTTAGAATATACAGTGACACAAGATGAGGTTCTTGCATGCTTTACTTTTGGATTTTCTTTCTTCCTAAGAATACGGTTACAGTCTTCCATAAACAAATGGGAAATACAAACTGTATTACTACTGGGCCTCAGGCGCCTGTACTTCTTTCCACCTCACGGGGTAGTGTCTCTCATCTTCCTTTCCTGGAACAATTTGTGACTGCCCTCACATGGTCCTTAAGGTGCTCCTTAGGCCTTTCCAGCCGTGAATGATAAGGGCTTTCTCGTAACCCCATCACCCATGCACCTAGGGCCTCATGTATGAAAACTATCTAGGTCTAAAACTTTCTTTGTTGTCTATAGCATCCAATCAGAGCTCCCCTTTCATTTCATATAGTGCTCTGAAAAAATGAGAAGAGATCTCCTATTAGTTTCTATGGGCAACAAAGAAAGTCTTAGACCTAAACAGTTTTCATACATCTCCCCCCTAGTGTCAGCTGTTTGTGTTCCATGCCCTGAGATTCTCAATTTTGGTCTCTCATCCCTTCTCTCTTTCACAGTCTCTCTCTTGTTCTTATAGCTGTTGCCTTCCTCAGCCTGTTTAGATTTTTTTTAGTCTCTACTAGGTCTATATGTGTTGGGGCATCCTGCTTCTGGGCCACAGATGGTTTGGGCGAAGGCCAACCTCTAACAGGAATTACTTAATTGTTTAACTAAAAACCCTCTAGAACCGACTAACATGGCTTCTTATAAACCCTGCATCCTCTCCCTCTGTCTAGGATCCCCTGGCTACTCCTAATCAGCTAAGGCTTCACATGTGGTGTTGATGCATAAAGTTCCAGTACCCAAACAGCATACTTAATCTGCCCTGAATCCTGTGGGACAGTCAAAGATTCCAAGTCCGGGCTGTCAGAGGCATGAAGTGTAATGTATAATCCCATGCCATCTATGGAACGGGTAATGTATAATCCCATGCCATCTTCTGAATTTTTTATCTATATCTATAATCTGCTGAATGGATGATGTATAATCCCATGGCATCTACTGAACGGATGATGTATAATCCCACGGCATCTACTGAACAGGTGATGTATAATACCATGACATCTACTGAACGTGTAAAACTGAAAGGGAGTTTAAAGGGTCTGTTCACAAATGCCAGAAGTCTAGCAAGCAAAATGGGGGAGCTTGAGGTGCTAGTTCTAGAGGAGCAGATTGACTTGGTTGTTGATGCTGAGACATGGCTGAGCTCTTAGCATGATTGGGCTGTTAACCTATAGGGTTTTACTCTATTTAGGAAGGATAGGGCAAAAAGGAAGGGACGAGGATTGTGTCTGTATTTAAGGAGTGATATGACGGCAAGTGTGAAACAGGCGATTGTGCGTGGAGATGGTGAAGATGTGGAAAGCTTGTGGGTGGAAATACAAGTGGGGGTTTAAACAGAAAAAATAATAACAACTGAATGTGAACAAGGGTCCAGTCCCAGATGACTTACACCCAAGAGTTCTTAAAGAGCTCAGCTCGGTTATTTCTGTGCCCCTGTACATGATATTTAGAGATGATCTGGTGACTGGAATAGTGCCAGGAGACTGGCGCAAGGCAAATGTGATTCTGATCTTGCCCATGTAATTATAGATCAGTAAGTTTAACACCCATTGTGGGAAAACTGTTTGAGTGGCTCATAAGGGACTGTATACAGGAATATGTAGCTGAATATAATATAAGTGATTGCCAGCATGGTTTTACTAAGGACAGAAGTTGTCAGACCAACCTGATCTGTGTTTCTGAAGAGGTGAATAAAAGTCTGGATAGCTGGGCAGCTGTGGACATAGGGCGACATGTATGAACGGGGCTGAGCCAGAATTCTGGCGTCTCTTCAACCCGAGAACTGGTGCAGCCCTGTTCTCTGGATTTATAATCAGGCGCAGTCCAATATGATGCACATTACAGAGCGTGTGCAGCACTTTGTAATGCGCCTGAGATCGGGGGTGTGCTGGAGGTGGGGCGCACTACAACCGTACGAAGCTACACATTTGTAGCTTCAGTGCAGCAAATCCAGGAACATTACTGCTGGAACAGGTAGAGCACTTTAAAAGTGGTTTACTTGAGCCAGAAGTGTCGCTTTGTAACTAGAAAGCGCTAAATCTATGACCTGCAGTGGAACAGGTTCATGGATTCAGGTGCATTCTACACTACTAAAAATGGCGTCTAAGCGCCAAACATCATACATGTCGCCCATAGTGTTTTTAGACTTTGCAAAGATGCTTGACACTGTCCCTCATAAGCATCTATAGGGTGAATTTAAGTCTATTGGGTTAGAAATAATAGTGTGTAACTGGACTAAAAACTGGATCTTACACAGAGAGTGATGGTAAATGATTCCTACTCTGAGTGGTCCCCGATTATAAGTGGTGACCCCCAAGGCTCAGTACGGTGTCCTCTTTTGTTCAATGCATTTATAAATGATATAGGGGATGTGGTTAACATCACTGTTTCTATTTTTGCAGATGATACTACGCTATGTAATGTAGTGCAATCTATGGAAGATGTTCATAGATTGCAAGCAGACCTGGACAAGTTCAATGTGGATAAATTTAAAGTTCTGCATCTGGGTACTAATAATCTGCAGGTGTCATATGTCCTAGGGGGTGAAAAACTGGGAGAATTGCAGGATGAAAATGATCTGGGCGTACTTGAAGATCATAGCCCACAGAACAGTATGTAATGTCAATCAGCAGCCTCTAAGACCAGCAGGATATTGTTGTGTATTAAAAGAGACATGGACTCGCAGGACAGGAATGTAATATTATCGCTATATAAAGCATTGGTGCGGCCTCACTTAGAAAATGCTGTTCAGTTTTGGGGTCCAGTTTACAGAAAGGATGTAATGGAGCAAAACACGAGCATCCAAACTAATAAGGGGAATGGAGCATCTTAATTATGAGGAGAGGTTAAAATAATTGAACTTATTTAGTCTTGAGAAAAGACGACTTACGGGGAGACTAACTACCTGAAACTAAAAAATATTAATACCTATGTAGCTACATAAAATTCTAGAGCTAGTCTGATGGCAATTTTGGGAGCAGAAATTAAATATTCATTTAGAGCAGATTGGTTCTTGCATTATGAATTCCAAGTCTTCATCAGTAAGGGAAACTAAGATTAAAAATTCCCTATCCTCTTCGCCTCATCCACATCTTTCACCACCCTCGATTGAACTTGATGGACATACGTCTTTTGTCAACTGCATTTACTATGGAACTTTATGCAACTATGTCCTTGGTATCCAGGGTACATGTCTTGGATCCCTGTGCCGATGCTGTTTATTTATTTAATTTAAAAAAAACAACTTTATTGATAAGGTACAAAAAGCATACAATAAACTTATGCATGAAGACTTCAGTAATCATATTAAAGTAATCTCTAATCTCAAAGCTATACAGAGATCAAAAAGAGAAAGTTGTCATTTGAAATTTATAAAAGCAAGTTGAGTATATTTTAAACTGACATGGTCTCAACATTTCCTATGCCTCTCTAGCTGCAGTGCTCACATACACGATAAACAAGGCAACACGAGAGAGCAGCAGGTTACAAACGTGCTTATATATGAAGATCTACTTTTATCAATTGTACACTAGCGAATCAATGACCAAAAGAAAAGATGATGAAGAGGAAAAGTTATTAAATAAACTAAGAATTTTCAGATGCGGCACATGGACGAGACCCCCAATCAATAATACAGTCGGTTAAGTTGAGTGGAGATTGCAGTCGTTTTGGCAACAAAAAAAAAAGGGGGGGGAGCAGAGAAACGGGGTACAGGGAGTTAAATTAAGGATTTTTAGTCTGATGATGACGTAAGGTCACCCTCTCACGCCACACCCTATGGAATCTGTCAAGGGTCTGCTCATTATCTGCCTTCAGTTCCTCCATTCTCTGGATGTGGATAATTTCTCTAAACCATTCAGTGATGGAGAGAACTTGTGTGGTTCAGGAGGCAGCACCATTCAGCTATGGGGGCAGTGTCCAGGCACTCCATTGAAACCTCCTTGTGTGCTGTGCTTGTGATAGTTTCCGGCTTGTCCATATGTCACTACAGCATTGTTACTGCTGCTTTTTAGTGCATCTGACTTCTGTTTGTGCTCCTGACCTCGGCTTGCTTCCTGACTTTGTTCTTTGCTCGTAACAGTGTTTCTGACCTCTGGGGTGTTTACCGGTTTCTCTATTTCTGATTTTCAGCCTGACGTTACCGTTCCGTTACTGACCCAGACTGAATGATGTTCCTTACCACCTGACAGTCCCTTTACTTTAGTTGTGTAGGGACCGATACCCAGTTGGGGTCTTCCATTTAGGGCAGGAAGTCAAGTAGGCAGGGACAAGAGGCTAGGTTCCCGTAAAGGCTCACTGTACCCCCCTTGAAGTGACATCACTATTTTATAAATCCAAAAAGAGTAACAATAATGTATTTTACATTTTTCAGAACTTCAATGTTTTTATGGGTTAATTTAATTTGTTGTTTTTGGAGAACCCACTTCACAGTGTCAGTGATATATTCTCCCATAAAGGTGCATCAGCTACTGGTGTTCCCATTATAGTGTATCAACCACAGAATTATTCAAAGATTCACCCAGCTATTTTAGCCTAAGGCTTTGTTCACATAATGGATTTTGCCATTGGTGATACCCTCTACTTTCTGTTGTGGATTTTATATATCGTATAGAGTTTGAAGGGAATAGAATTAAGTTGCAGTAACGCATACAGCCCATGATTTGTTTCTGACTTATTATATAGTAACTATAAACTACATCCATCTACAGGTGCTTCTGAAATTTAAAGAATACCATAAAAGAGCTTCACAGATTCCTGGACCTGTTGTCATGTCAATGTGTATTGCTTACGTAATTTAAAGCAGAGTTTAACAGCTCTTTACATACCAAGGACAGGGGCAACATTTATATCCTCTATTCAAACAATTTCAGTTGTGATCAATATTTTTTGAAAGCTTTAGAGAGAAGGACAATTGATACCAAGGACATGTAGAAAAAAATGTCAGCTATCATTGAACAATGAGTGCCTATGCATTAGTAATTCATGAATATATGAAGATGTTGACAGAATGTTAGAAATATGTCACGCAAAATATCTCCAGAGTTATATACATACATATATATATATATATATATATATATATATATACACACACACACATATCTGTCTTAAAACTGTTCTCTAAATGGCTTCTGAAGTCAATAAGTCCCAATTAAAATAAAAAAAGTATCAGGATGCAGCTTCTTACTAAATTATGTAGAATCACTAGTATTAATAGTCAGCATAGTCAGTACAGGGAGGGACAACTTCTACAATTATTTTTTAGTGCACAAAATGTATCTGGGATTTAGGCTAATTTCACATCACAGGTTAATTGCACAAATTTCTGTGATTGCATCAAAAGTTGTAGAAACCCATGCCCAGCCCAGAAAGAAATCCAATTGTCAGACTTTGCTGATATTACTGCAACAGGTCCGCTGAATGCGCAAGTTTCTTTAATTTTTTTTTAAAATCTAAATAGGTAAATTAAAATTGTGTGGATTTATTTCATAGTGTATCTTTATAGTGGCTGGAGCTCTGATTTTCTAATATAAGGCTCCAAAGCAGCTGTATAGAAAAGAGTTAAGGGGGTTTTGCCAGGAAGTGAGTTCCTTTCCTAACAGGCTGATACTCCACTCTTGAGGCCTGAAAATAGGGGCATTGTGTTTCTGTGTTTAAAAAAACAAGTACCTCCTCTGTGATGTCATAGCACCACCTCCCATGCATGTTCTTGATACTCAGTTTTTGTATTTGATCAAACATTGTTTGGCTAATCCACAGATGAGAACTGTATGGTACACAAACTATATGCATTTTATTTCTCCCTCTTCTGTGCTTCTGATAAACTCAGCAGGCAGCCTTCTTTTATTCCGGCTGCAGGGGGAGAGAAAGGGGGGTGAGAAGAGAGCAGGGAGCGTCTGCATGTTTACTAAGATAATTACATCAGAACCAGTGGATTCTCTATACAAAAGACAAAGAATCTTTCTCCCCAGCCCCTTCAAAGCTCATTCAGATAAGAAGTGGAAACACACAAGCATGGCCAGATCAGCTCCCTTCATCTCCTGGTCGTATCTAATATAAACTGTCAGGAAACCAAGTGCATGTAAGGAAGGCTGTAGCTCTCACATGATTCACTTTTTTTTAATGACATATATTTAGAAAACTGATTTAATACCCATGTTGAAGGATACCACGTCAACATTAGATTGTGGCAAAAGCCCTTTAAATAACATAATTCGGCTTGCCTGAAGCAGACACTAGGGGGAGGCTAGGTGTTTACTGGAGATTTAAAGGGTTTATTAAAAATGTTTAAAAACTTGCTTAAAAAAAACAAGAAACCCCAAGGATGATGCATTTTGCAAAAAAAGAAACAAACCTGAAAAAGTCATAAAAACACCACAAACAAAATTCTTTGTATGTAAAACATTTAATATTTTACTATAGATTTTAAGATAACATGTGGCTACAGCACTGGGCAAAAAAAATCAAGATAAATTGCAAATAAATAAATATACAATATTTGAATTTAGCTTAAAGGAATATTCTTAAGGTTTTTATCAGAAGTGTCCATGATCTCTCATTCAGTACTTTAAAACTGCTGCATTTGTTTGATTAAATCGCTTTATTTACCTTTCTTTTCATACATATAACCCAGTGATTTGCCTTCTTTTTCATCCTGCCTCATAAGAAACAGAATTTACGCCAACATGGTACCAAGGAAAATGTCAACTTTTCCAGCAAATAAAAAGTTCTCATACAAGTCTAGCAACATAAAAGTAAAACAGTTATGGCTCTTGAAATATTGTGAAATAAAAACATGATTTTTTAAGTGTGTTACTACTCCTCTTGTCAAAGGAGCATCTCTGTATATTTTGACAAGGTCAAGGCCCTATTGACAAGGATTATGGTGATAACCAGTTGGTATAAACATATGTTAGGAGCATGGACAGATCTTCACACCATGTTTTTTAGATCCAACATTCTGAGTGGTTTCATTTTTAAGTTTATCTTTATACTGGCTAGAGTTTAGTTTTTCGGTTCTTGGTGGAAAGGTTGGAGTGTGATTGATTGAGTGTATGGACGGGTTCTTTTAACGGGTAATGAAAAACAATAAAAATTTTAATACAGTTAATGAGTGCATTTAAAGGGGGACTTCTTAAAGAAAAATTAAAAAAGGTCTATAGAGCCAGAATTTTTGCTTTTTGGTAGGTGTTAAATACTTATTTTGTACAATAAAATTGAAATTATTTTAAAAACTTATAGATAGATATAAAAGAAAAAAATGTTATTGGTCCAAAAATAACAGGAGATAAAAAGTGGAACAGTAGCAGCAGTCGTTGGTTGGCTGCACTCCATACGTACAATAACATCTCAAAGACTAATGGACATTTGGGCATCATGGAGGCATATTTCTATTACAATTGGTTAATTTTTATAATATCATAGTTGGGAAGAAAGGAAATTTTTAAAAAACTTCAAAAACCCAAAGTCCCCATTAAAAAAAGTAAAAAGGAAACTACAACAAATGCCTAACCCCAACTGCCCCTTTAGCCCAATAAACCACAATCACTTATAATACACATTAATGACCAAGAAACAAAGCAGCACTCCGGGAAACATTTCTTTCTTCTGCCCTGTTAGGCAGAAAATTATATTTATTATAAATTATTTGGGTCCGTCAGCCTAAGGGGCATCATAAGTCAGTTTTATTAAATAATTTTATTTATAAATTAAAGGAGTTGTCTCCCTACAGAGTTTCACTGAATGCATGAATGAAATACCTTCACTTCCTGGTTCGATGACTAATTTGCATACAGCTCTGTGCTCCATGCTTTCAGTTGCTAATTAGATCAATTAAACTGAGAACTTTTCAAATGTTCTCAGAAGGCTTTATCTGATCCCCCAAAAAAAAAACCCCAATTACAGGCGTTATTTTACAAAAAATCAAGTTTTTCACTGCTCAGCACCACAAGACACTCCCATGACTGTTGAATGTCACTCACTGTTACTCAAAACAAACACCAGGAGAGAATAGTTTACAGGTCATTTACTAGGGAACTGAAAAGCCAGGGAGGCATAAATTCCTTGTATCTCCTTGGGGAAAACAGAAAAACAAAGCAATAATTTTTTGGGAAAATTTCTTTTATTTTGTGTTCCCTACAATTTGAAAGCTATTCTTTGTAGCGAGACAACCCCTTTAACTCCTATAGTCTGTTTTGTAGCAGCTGCCAGAATTTTATCATTTACATTTGTGAAATTTGTGTAGAATTATGAGAAGCGGGATTTGCTAGGTATTACTAGGAAATGTCATAAATGTTTGACAGTTAATTTGATAGCTCTGTTCTCCTTTGACCTCTGTTAGGCTTTTTAATGAGGTCAACCAAATGGCCAAAACAGTACCTTCTAACAAGCCCAGCAACCAAAAAGAGGATGTTCCTTCATAACCTGCCGCAATTCATTTCCCAACGCAGATATAACAGCAGTTGCACCCACCAGCTGGACCTCAACTCTGACAAATAGAAAGTGGCACTCTTCTATGACCTACAAAATGTCCAAATATGACAGGTAACAAGTGTCACCAAGTTTGCCCGTCATGGCCTCCAGTAAAAAAATTTTTTACATAAGTGACCAAAAAAGTTTTGAATTCCTTTCTTGAACAAAACTCCGTGATGGATACATTTTCTATTTTCATATAAGTTGTCAAACGACCTAAGACATTGCTTAAAAGTTGATGAGATTGACTCATGGAATTTCAGTTAAGGAGAACCATGTGTGCTGTGTCCTAGAGAGTTAGATGTAAAAAATGTAGGTTGAATGTGTAATCAGGTATCCTTGAGAACATACAACTGCTAAAAGCTTGAAAACACACAAAGTTCTGGAATAAAGCACATTTTTACTTTTCCGTTCACCACATATCTAGCGTTTCATGGTCATGGAATACTTTATCAGTCAATGTGAATCAAACCACCCTCCGTTTTATCAATAGAACTGTTTAATACGTCCTTTTCACAGTGTCACTATATATAGTGAGGTGACTCAAGAAATGACCACATAAAGGTCTATGAGCAGACTCTGCAATGCTTGTAAAATATCACACATTTTAAATTATGTAATGGAAATTAAATCAGCTGCCTAAGGGTATGTTCAGATGATTAACTTACCACGAAAGAGGCGTACTGAAGCCTGCATACACCCACACAGGGGGGTAAATAGGGGAAACCTGGGCCCCATAGCAAACTTTTTGGGGGGGCCCCCCTCCGCTTGACCAACCGTGAACATTCCGGGGACCTCTTAATAATATCATGCAGTTCCAATAATCAAAATCCACCCTCTTTTTGCTAAAAAAAAAATCCCCTTCCCCGACCAAAAGACCAATAGAACTACTAAAAAGGACCTGATTAACCCCCAGAAAAGACAAAAAAATTTCCCACCCCATAGTGACTAAATAATACGCCCAACTATTTCTGTCAGTATACAAAAACCCAAAGTAAAACCACCTATAGGGCCATAAGTGGTTAAAATAGTGTATACAGCAGCACCCCAAACTGCGGCCCTCCACGTTGGGGGAAAAAACAACCCCACATCATTTATATAACCTATAAAAGGGGAATATGGGGAATGTAGTTTCCCAACGCTCGGGAGCCGCAGTGAATGCCTGGTATACAGACAACAAGAATCTGACAAAAGGGGAAAGGGACATGCACAGCAGCCAAAAATAACATGACACACTCCCCCTGCGCCTAAGGCCGCCCCACAGCACTGCCTGCGCCTGAGGGTGTCCCCACAGCACTGCCTGCACCGAGGGCTCGCCCCCACACACTGCCTGCGCCGGGCTCGTCCCCACGGCACGGCCTGCGCCTGAGGGCTCGCCCCCAAGGGCACTGCCTGCGTTTTTTTTTGAGGGTCGTCCCCCAGGGCAACTGCCTGCGCCGAGGGCCGTCCCCAGGGCACTGCCTGCGCCTAGGGCTCGTCCCCCGGCACTGCCTCGCCTGGGGGCTCGCCCCCCCACGGCACGCCTGCCCTGAGGGCTCGCCCCCACCAACTGCCGCCTGGGGCTCGTCCCCACGGACTGCCGCGCTGAGGGCCGCCCCCACGGCACTGCCCGCCTGGGGGCCGTCCCCCAGGGCACTGCCTGCGCCTGAGGGCTCGTCCCCAACGGCACAGTTTTCCGACAGTTTTACAGACTTTTTTTTTGGATTAAAGCCGTCTAAAAACCCAACTGTCAACCATTACATTACATTAATAGAATATCCGCACCCCACTCCCCACGAAAACGGATTTCCGAAGGTCTTTTTTTTACACCGCCGCCGGTCCAAAAACTCAGAACATGTTCATTTTTTCTCCCCATTTTTTGGGGCAAACAGAACATGGGGGTGCAAAAGGGGGACGGCTTAAATCCACAAACTCAGACAAAACCTTCTCCCTATGTGCCTAAAAAAACAACACCGGACAATTTTTTTCCCAAACCGTTTTTGCCCTTTTTTACGTCAAAAAAAAGTCTGGCGTAAAATCTGTGCATGGGGGGCTACGCCGATTTTCTGTTTAAATAAATGAAAAAATGTTGACAGGCGGTTTATAGACGGCTTTTAAACTGAAAACCATTTTAAAACCGACTGAAAACCTTGCCTGGGGATAGCCCCAGGCACAGGCTCCGTGGGGACAGCCCTCGGGCGCAGGCAGGCCCGGGACACCGTCACGCGGGCATCCCCGTGGGAGGGCCCCCTCAGGCGCAGGCATTGCCGGGGGGACACCTCAGGCGCAGCATGCCTTTGGGGACGACCCTCGGGCGCGGCAGTGCCGGGGGAGGGCCGTCGGGCACAGGCCGTGGGGAGGGCCCTCGGCCAGGCAGTGCCGGGGGACGACCCCAGGGCGGGCATCTGTGGGACAGCCCCAGGCCAGGCATGCTGTGACTTTTTTACTTATGGCTGCTGGGGCATGTTTCCTCTCCTTCTTCCAGACTTTTGGGACCTGGGGCAGTGAAACAAGCAGAGCAGTAACTTTTTGGCCCCATATATAAAAACTTTTTGGGAAAAAAAGGATTTTAGACCAAATGTTTTCTACATGGGCCCAAAATGCTTACTGCTCTGCTTTTTCCACTGCCCCCGGTCCAAAAGTCTGGACAGAAGGGGAGGAATCCATTCCTCACTGTTTCTGCAGACTGGGGAATGCCTTTATTCTTCCCCTTCCCTCCCCTTGTGTCCCCAGCTCTTCACTCTCTGTACTGATGAAGGGGAGGGGGGGGGGAAGGAGAGGGGCCGTATCACTGACACTTAACTTGTTGCCGGGTCCCCCCCCTCTGTCCGGGTCCGTGCCTGTGACGTGACTGATGCGGGGAGCAGCAAACATTGCGCAGGGGCCCCCTGGCAGAACCTTCATTGCCAACGGCTCAGGAGCTGGCTACCTGGGGCAGCAAACAGTAGCAGCACGGGGCCCGGGCCCCCCTAAGGATCTGGGGGCCCCCACAAATTTCTAGTCTGCTCCCCGTATTTTCCGCCCCTGCACCCACAGCTTCAAAGGGACGTGCTGACCAGTGCTTCCCTCTGAAGCTCTCACTGACATTCGTTCTGGGAGAAAGAACAGGTAATCAATGAGAGCTGTGAATTACCGTAATGTCAGCCCAAACTTTGGGTGTATTGAAGCGCAATTACGCGGCGAAGTACGGACCAACATTACGCCGCGTGATCATACCCCAAAAACAGCACATACAAAGCCCCCCTACAAAACTAATGCGCAATACATATAGGCCAATGGTTTTCCCCTTTGTAGTGACTTCATATAGCCAATTTACCCATAATCCCTTTCCTTTTTTCTTCATAACATGGCATGCTATAGAGCAGGTGTAAATTCATGTTAAGGATGCCTTTATGGCTAGAGATTAGAGCAAAGTCAATGGGACTGGCCAGCTGTCTTATGTGTATAGAGGTCTGATAACTGTGACGGCATATGCTTGGGGAAACAAAGATCAGACATTATGGATTTCGACATGGCTCATCATTTGCTTCCAGAAGAGATAAACCAATGCCAAAGGTGTACATCAGTGGCTTATTCCTTTTTTCCCATACACATGCATACTTAGGTGAACTGTGCATTCATGTATGCAGGGGAGTGAAGAATAACAATTGACCATACAGGCTTCTAGCCAGCAGCTACTGAAGGTGTATGGGCACCTACAAATTTGAAATGAAATGATTTAATATTAGAAAAAGGATACATTTTTTCCAAAAACAGAACCACTCTAGCCTAATGGCTTTATATGCTATCACACCTTAGCCGTATTTATTTGAAAAGGGACAGACTGCAATTCCAAAAATGGGCAGTCCTTTTTGTTAGTTCTGAAAATCCTTATGCAATGGTTGTTTTAGCAATTAGAATTGCATGAAATAACACATTTTAAAGTGCCAGAATATTATTAACATAGCATGCTTTTTTACAAGACTTTTCTATGCTTTTTTTGTAGCATTTTTAAAGGATATGTTTAGGCATGCATTTTTGTGGTATTTTTCACATAACAAATCATGTAAGTCAAGAAGGAAAAGAAAGATTGGTTACGATTGTCAGCTAACCCTACAAATGTGATGAAAGAGGCAAAGTAATGATGAACCTGAAGAAGTGATAATCACAAAACATGTATGTTAGGAAAATGACAAGAGATGACAAAAGTCACACCCCCACCCCTTCCAGATCAAATTCACTGTTTACAGGACAGCAAAAAGTCATCCAATCCCTTGCTGTGCAACACATGTCCTTGAGGAAGCCATCAATTAGACAAAAGGCACATGTCCTCAATTTAGACCTGACTGCTCCAAAGCCAAAGAGTCCATCCCAGCAGGGAGTCTCAGCATCAAAGGTTTGTCATTTAATTTTGTTAGCACCTTGCCCAGGGTACTGCTCCCAGTCCCCCAGGACAGAGATGAATATACATAGTGGTACCAATATTTCAGAAGGATTTGTGGTAGAACCGTGCATCACAGGTCCACCCCAGTTTCACATTTTTAAATATGAAACTTCCCACATGCGCAGCTGTCAATCCTGTGTTTGTAGGGCACATGGGAAGAGAGTAGCCCACGGCTTGGATGAGGAATGAAGCAGAAGGCCAGCGTTTGGTACCAAGTTGCAGCTTAGGCCCATCCGGTTCTAATAGTATCACTGAATCGGTTCTGTCCCAATGCCCTGCTGCGTTATGACCCATTTTGTGTCTGAAGACAAAAACTGCATGACCCGAGAGGGAGGAGAGTGTAAACCGTCCCAGAGGAGTTAGAGGGTGTGACAGGAGGTGTGAAGGGGGTGTGATGTGGGATGACCCAGTACTGTTTTAAGCTGAAGCCCATGTGGGACCATTGTTGTTTCCATTGGAAAGGGGTTATGCCAAGCATACAGGAGTGTCCAGAGCCAGCAGGCTACGTTCACCCCGATATATGCCAGCACAAGGCTAACCTAAAGTAAATAGACACATCTACTTCCTCATGGTAACCATATCTGTATTTGCACCTCTGACCAATATCTGTATAGTTATACCCCTATGTATATATTTCTTGTGTAGTGCACCCCCCCAAGGCGATTAAATCTATAAGCTTTAATTCTGAGCTGGTCTGTTGTCTCGATCATCGATCTCACGTGCCCTTATTCTCGGTCTCTAAAATATCGCTAGCCAAGGCAGGTCCCGGGCCTGCTATAAGTCTGTAACTGACCAGGCTTATAGCCAAAAAGGAACTGGTGGCAGTTTACCGGGCTGACAGAGTTCTGTTTCACCAGTGTGGGTAAACGGATCTCTCCCAGCCGTTCAGGGTTGTGGGCGAGTCAGGTATCATCTCGCACTCCCTGGGTCCTCTTGTGCCCATGCGGACAGGGGTTAACTGTGAAACCGTATCCGGCTGACCTTGTGCACCCATAGGGGGAGCACAACGTCACAATACACCCCAAGTCAGGCCGTCAACCCTCGAGTGGGCGCGGGCTTTTCTTGACAATGCAGTTCTTCTATTTGACTTTGATTTAACTAGACTAGGGGGTATGCGCTTAATATCAACAAGTACAGGTCCGTACTTTGAGCCAGATCGAATCCCGAGTATGTATAAACAATACTGGCTTTTGCTGAAATTGTCGGTCCACGTGGAACGTACGTAGAGCTCAGCGTGTTGAGCAAGCTGCCCCACCGGAGTCCAGAAATTTTTAATAAAATTGTCCCGGGCGGAGCCCAACTAAACAAGGTAAGAAAAATAGGTGGATATTTACTCCCTTGAATTTTTAAGCTTTTATGTGGGGAGTTTTTACAAAAATTTTAAAATGGTTAGACTTTTTGGAATAAGCAAATAATAACATAATTTTTTAAGTGTGTTACTATTCCTCTCATCAAAGGAGCTTCTCATATATATTTTGACAATGTCAAAGCCCTATTGCGGGGGTTTTGGAATACCGTTTTTTAAAAAACAAAATATTGGGGCCCGGATGGTTTTTTTCACATGTTGTTTTTTAGATCCACCATTCTGAGCGGTTTCATTTCTAAGTTTATCGTTATACCGGTTAGATTTCAGTTTTTCTGATACAGAACTCCAAACCCAGCGCATAGTCATAGAGTTCAAGTGAATCTTTCAGGTTATTTATGCTGCCCTGGGGAGCCCCTTTTAACAAAAGAGAGCAGTGTGGTGAATATGGTTTTTTGTGATTTTTAAACAGGATTTCTGAATAGAAAACAGAGTAAATCCTGACAGGACTTCTGAAAGAGATAGTGAGTCCTGCTTACCCAAATAAAAATAATGGATAACTTTCCCATTATCAGTGTGTGTAGGGAGCAAATTTTTTTAATCACGTGGTTTTTTTGGGGTGGAGTAAAAAGGTCTTAGGGCCAAAGGATGAAAACTGGCTGTCTTAAACTCTCTTTTTTGCCCACGCAACCAATCAAAACCCCTTTATTTTCCGGGACTTTAAAGAAATGAGAGTAGCCCTTACTGTCTCTCCAAGAAGTCTTTTCAGTATTTACTCTTGTGTTTATCCGAAGCCCCTTAGAATCGTGGAAACCTTTTTATTGGGCTATCACATGCTGGTTTTAGGTAGGGCAGCATAAGTCACCTGACAGGTCTGCTTTAGATATAATTACTTTAAATATTATTACAATTGAGGAGCAAAATTTAAGTACAAAAGACTGTTCTGCAGTGGTCTCCAATCTTTTGGTTTTTTTTGCACGCAGTGTCGAAATTTTAAAGGTTTTTTAAAAAATTGATCCTGGAAAAGATAAAAAGGATATTCAAGAAAAATGAGCGCCTTGAGATCCTTTATTTCTATCTTTCATTAAGGAAAGCCAAATTAGTACCACTGAGGTTGTACACTTGCAGCCTGCTTTTCTGACACATAAGAGGACCACTCCAGTTTTTTCCCCTTATTTCATTAGAAAATTTTTCTTTTAGATAACTTATGCCAGTAATTTGTTTTCCTCAGCCAAAGAATATCTTGGTTTTGGGGGTATGATCTGCGCTCCGACTAGCTTAAATACCCTGTGCTTTTGATGCCAATAGGAAGCCTGTTTCTCTATACATTCCTGACTTTGACCTCCAATAGGAATGCATAGAGAAATTCACTCCAGGTCACATAACCATGCTGTGTCTTTCAACGAATCAGAGTGCAGATCACATGAGCAGTGAGAAATCCTGTATGCAGCTGCAGGTAAGCAAAATTACTGGCACTGCTGTGTACCTATAAACAATTTCTAATGAACTAAAGTAAGAAAAAAACTGGAGTGGTCCTTTAAACTTAAAGGAGCACAAATGAATATTGTATTGTGAAATAAGCTTTCTCCTCTGCACATTAAGCTACGAAAATGAGTAGCTGACAGTAGGTTCCACAAACTCAGAACATACTGTTAGTTATGAAAAATAGTTTGAAAGTGTCCCAAAACCCCTTATATATCTAAGAATAAGTTTGCATCTGTGTCGGAGCCTCTATCATAGAGATGGCATTGGATCCATTACAGGACAGACCCTATTAACTACAATAAGGTCCATTGGGTTTTCGTCATGATGTCCTTCATTTCAACGAAAAAAAAATAGCGCAGCATTGTATGTTACAGAATTTTGTATGGAGTTTGAGATGGAAGTTCCAAACTGAACCTCTGACACAAATATGAACCTACCCTTTGCAAATCTTATGTAGATTAACAGCTTTGATTCCAGAGTACAACGATACATTGTGACAAACCAGAGATTTGTGCTACTAAGGTTATGTCGACACAGCAAAATACATATAATTGTTTGTACAGATGAACGAGGCACCTTCAGGTATCTGGATTTTGCACCCAAGAATGAATCACATTTGTGTAGGTCCACAATTCTCTTCCTGATATCTTGGCTGATTTCTTTGGACTTTCCCATGATGTTACACACAGAAGCAGTGTATTTGGGGCGTGCATTTAAAATACATCCACAGGTGTGTCTCTGATTAACTCAGATGTTGCCAAGACACCTATCAAGAGCTTCCACAGACATGACATCATCATATGGGCTGTCCCAAATGTCTGGTTTCAACTATATATATATATATATATATATATATATATATATATAATATATTATATATATATATATATACACAATATACACACATATATAAAATACTTTTTTAAATAAATTTGGCCCATCTTAAAGGGGCTCTCCTGGACTATCTTTCTATTTGGGCTCACAACTGTATTATATTTAATTTAGTAATTCATACTTATTAAACTTTATTTACCTGTCCTACTGTGCAGGACCAGGCAAAAAGCCCTCCCCTCTATCCCCTCAAAACCATGTGACATTCATTGTTCACAGGGCCTCATTGAACGTTTTGTCACTCAGTGGGTATGCTTTGAAGCCAGGCTCAACTCAGGAACACTCCCACTCTGCTAGGAAGAAGCCATTACTCCAAAAGAAACATATAAAAGCCAGATTAATGTTTGCAAATGTACACAGGAACAAAGATTTACAGTTTTGGAGACATGTCCTGTGGTCTGATGAAACTAAAATTGAACTGATTGGCCATAATGACTATTGTTACGTTTGGTTGAAAAAGAGAGAAGCTCGGTAGCCTAAGAACACCATCCCAACTGTGAAACATGTGGGTGGCAGCATCATGCTGTAGGGTTATTTTACTGCAGGAAGGATTGGTGCACTTCACAAAATAGATGACATCATGAGGAAAGAAGATTATGTGGCAATATTGAAGCAACATCTCAGACATCGCCAGGAATTAAAGCTTGGGGAAATGGGGGTTTCAAATGGAAAGACCCA
>JAODAL010027812.1:0-54341 GCA_025379985.1 Phyllomedusa bahiana
GTCGACCGATTTGGGGGCCCGGGTGAGGCAAGGGCTTCTCTCGTCAGGAAAGGGGCGTCAGTTGCGGCAGGCACAGCGCAGCCAGCAAGTGGGTCGTGTGGCCGTGAGTCAGCAGGATAGCAGCAGTGGAGGTCGGAGCCAAGCGGCCACGGGTAAAAAACCACACGCTCCGCAGGTCCAAGAAAGTAGCGGCACAGGGGCTCAGCGAGGCAGCGGCGGCAGTAGTCACTCAGTGCGGAGCGTTGGCGTAAAATCCGATACTCGGCGGTGTGCAGTTCTTTGCTAAGAACACCGGAGGAGCATAATATGAGTATATGTAGAATCTGTAAGCAGAAAGTGAAGCGTGGCCAGGGAGCTAACGTACCCTGCGTCAACACATGCAGCGTCACCATCCGGTGGCCTGGGAGAAACGTGGCTCAGATGTGGTGGTCCATCCTGCCGCCGCAGCAACAGCAGCAGCGCCCAGTGGCACGCATGCCATTGCAGCCAGTCAAGGCTCCACCACCTCTGCAGAAGGGAGCTGTTTCTCATCTCCCGGTCCAGATGCTCCTGCTCCTCGCTACTCATGCGCCAGCAGTCGTTCAGCAAGGCGATTGCAAAGAGACAACAGTATGCGTCCAACCATCCTAAGGTGCAGCAGCTGACCGTGCTCCTGTCCAAGTTGTTGGTACTGCAGTCCCTCCCTTTCCAAATGGTGGACTCTGCACCGTTCAGAGAAACTAATGGCTTGGGCCGAGCCGAGATGGAGAGTTCCAAGCCGTAATTTCTTTTCCAAAAAGGCAGTACCAGCACTTCATTAAATATGTAGAACAGAAGGTGGGCCAGTCCTTGAGCTTATCGGTTTGTTCCACCGGTGCACGCAGCGCGGACATCTGGAGCTGTAACTACGGGTCAGGGCCAGTACATGTCCTTTACGGCCCACTGGGTGAATTGTGCTTTAGGCCACAGGCCACAACAACTTGGACAGGAGACGCCGCTTTCCCTCCTCGTTGTCAAACTGCGGCTCCTGCGCATGTCGCCTCCTCCTCCTCACCACATCTTAGCTCTATAAGTACTGTTCCATCATCCACATGCTGTAGGGAAACGGTGTCACGCAGTTCTACCCCTGGCTTGCATCGGCGAACAAAGTCACACAGGGGAGGAAACTGTCCGCGTCATGCAGCAAGAAATCGATGTGTGGCCTTTCCTCCGCGCTACTGCCAAATCGGAAAATGGTGACGGGACAATGGGAGGAACATGGTCGTCCGACACTGCACCGAGGAGGGGGGGGGTGAGGTCCATGCGCCCTGACTTGGCGCACGTGTTCAATTCTGGTTGTGAAAAGGTTCCTGAAGTCTTTCACGATCTTTCAGACATTCTGAACAATGGCCAGGTAACTGTGCATGCACTTTATCCATTCGTATACAAAGCAGGAACTCCTCCTCGAGTTGCAGCGGCGAATGGCCTCCCCAAACACACTCTGATATGCGATGTTTCCACCTGTTGGAATTCCAGCCTGCACATGTTGGGAACGACTGTATGAAAAGAGAAAGGCCCTTTAACGATTGTTTGTTGATCCAGGCAGACCAGAAGTACTACCCTGTGTAACTTTGATGTCAGCCAGTGGGCAGCTCATGCGTGACACCTGCGTTTGTTGAGGCCATTGTGGAGGCGACGGTTATCTTGTAAGTCGCCAGGGACTACGGGGAGGAATACGGTCATTACACTGCTTATGTCCTGGAACACGATGCTGAAAAAAATCTGGTCTGGGCAGGGGACTGGAGGAGTGGGACTACATCTCGGGCCACATGAGTCCGGTGGGGATGAAATGGAGGTGGGGGAGGAGGAGGACATGGAGCAGAAGCATTGTTGGTGAAATGAGTGGGTTTTTACCCAGGTGACATGAGTGGAGGAGCAGGAGCAGCTGGAGGAGTAGATGGAGATGAGGAGACGAGGCAGATGACCCGCAAGCACATGGCAGTATACAGTGGAGGAGGAGGCAGGGAGCCCTCGGAGTAACTTGTGTGCCGCAGATGGCCCGCAGCATGTGATTTGCATGGCTAGTGAAGCCGAATAGTCAGCATCCGGCAGAGGGATGACTTTCTGGAGCTATCCACCTATTGGACCCTCGCTACCGGTCCAAACTGAGAGCCTTTGTCCCCAGCTATTGAGTGGGACGACACACTCAAATACTATAGGGAAATCCCCTCAGTCAGTTGGCCGCTTGCCATGTGCGCATTGTCCTCCTCTGACAGGTCTGACCGGGGGGTTCTTCCGCGCTCACGTACTACTACCGCGGCTGCCGGGGGAAGGTGGGAGGGTCGGAGCAGTATTATTATTATTATTATTATTAACATTTATTTTACCAGCTCCATCAGCAGCAACCTAAGTCTGGAGTCACTGATGAGCAGCTTCCTTCACCCGCCTTGTGAGGAGGGACAGTCGCCAGCTGCAGCAGGACCTGGAGCAGGACCCTGAACAACAGGTGGTAGGCCTACTTGGAAAGCACTCCTGCCACCGCAGTTAGAAGTAATCCGCTGGGACTACTGGGCAGCCAAACTGGATGTGAGCGCAACTATGCCCGAGTTTGCAGTGGTGAAACTGTCCTGCCCGGCAGTAGTGTGGGCATTCAGAGCGGGTGTTCAGTGCGCGGAGGGGGCCATCGTTACCCAAGGAGAACCCGCTTGTCCACGAAAAATGTGGAACGACTGTCCTTTTCAAGCCATGAATCAGGCGTGGTTCGGCCAGATTTCCACTCACCAATGCCTTAGGCGTCAGACTAAATCAGCTTGACGCCTTCAACAAACTGTGTGAACTGAGTCTGGGTTCCAAACTGACCTGCCTAGCCAAATATTCTGATGCCGCCTCCCGCCTGATGCCACACATATGCGGACCAGTTTCTCCATCTGCCACCAAACATTATTTACCAGGGGAATGGTATTTGCCACCCACCTCGCTACCACTCTGTCACGATGTGCCACGTGTCTGACCTCATGCTGCTGCTGTGGCTGCTGGCAGTGACCTCACACTGTGTCCATTGTGCCCACTTCTGGACATCATGATGTTTGCTCCTGCCGTCAGCCTACCACACTCTGTCATTGTGCCACTCTGTGGCCGTAATTTTCCTGTTTTTGCCACTCCCGAAAGTCTCATTGTGCCACTGTCTGACCTCATGCTGTGCTGTGGCTGCTGCGTGACCTCCACACTGTGTCATGTCCACTCTGTGGCCATATTCCTGTTTTTGCCACCTCCAGAATGGTCATGTGCCACTGTCTGACCTCATGTGTGCTGTGGCTGTTTTTACTGCCTTGACACTACACACTCTCTCATTGTTACCACTGTCTGACCTCATGCTGCTGCTGTGGCGGGGGGGATGCTGCCCCCCCCCACGGGCCGGCCCCCCCCCCCGCCTGACCTACACACTGTCATTGTGCCACTATCTGACCTCATGTGCTGTTGTGGCTGCTGCCGTGACCTAACACCACTGTGTCATTGTGCCATGTCTGTCCTCATGCTTTGCTTGCTGTGGCTGCTGCCAGTTTGACTCCACATGTGTCATTGTCCCACTCTGTGGCATATTCTGTTTTTGCCACCTCCAGTAATGTCAATTGTGCCACTGTCATGTCCTCATCGCTGCTGCTGTGGCTGCTGCCGTGACCTACACACTCTGTGCCACTGTCATAGACCTCATGCTGCTGAGGTGGCTGCTGCCGTGACCTCCACACTATGTGTATAGTCCCACTCTGTGGCCTATTGCTGTTTTGACCCTCAGAATGTCATTGTGCCTACTGGTCTGACCTCATGCTGCCTGCTGTGGTGGCTGCCGTGACCTACACCTGTGTCATTGTCCCACTCTGTGGCCTACTCCTGTTTTTGCCTACCACAATTGTCCATTGTGCCACTGTCTGAACCTCATGCTGCTTGCGTCGTCACCTCCCCCCCACTCTCTGTCATTGTGCCACTTCAAGTGCGCCTATACTGTTTTGCCACTCCGAATGTCATGGTGCCACTGTATGACCTCATGCTGCAGCTGTGGCTGCTGGCCGTGACCTACACACTGTGTCTTTGTCCCACTATGTGGCCTATTCCTGTTATTGCCACCTCCAAAGTGTCATTGTGCCATGTATGACTCATGGCTGCTGCTGTGGCTGCTGCCGTGACCCTACACACTCTGTCATTGTGCCACTGTCTGACCCTCATGCTGATGCCTGTGGCTGCTGCGTGACTCCACATGGGTCATTGTCACACTCTGTGGCCTATTCCTGTTTTTGCACACCCCAAAGAATGTTACATTGTGCCACTGTCTGATATTGCTGCTGCTGTCGTGCTGCTGCCGTGACCTACTCACTCTGTCATTGTGCACTGTCTGAACTCATGCTGCTGCTGTGGTGCTGCCGTGACCTACACACTGTGTCATTGTCCCACTCTGTGGCCTAATCCTGTTTTGCTCCTCCAGAATGTCATTGTGCCCACGTCTGACTTCTGGCTGCAGGCCGCCGATCACCTTCACTCTCTGTCATTGTGAAACTTTGGCCTACTAGTTTTGCCCCCCCACCTCCAGAATGTCATTGTGCCACTGTCTGAACCTCATGTGCTGCTGTGACCTACACACTGTGTCATGTAGCCACTGTCTGACATTCAGGCTGCTGCTGTGGCTGCTGCCGTGACCTCCACAACTGTGTCCATTGTCCACTCTGTGCTCATTCATGTTTTGGCCACCTTCAGAATGTCATTGTGCCACTGTACTGACACTCATGCTGCTGCTGTGGCTTGCCGTGACCTACACACTGTGTCATTGTGCCACTGTCTGACCTCATGCTGATGCTGTGCTGATGCCGTGAAGCCTACACTCTGTCATTGTGCCACTGTCTGAACTCATGCTGCTGTTGTGGCTGCTGCGTGACCTACACACTGTTTCATTGTGCATGTCTGACCTCATGCTGCGTGCTGTGCTGCTGCCTTGACCTTCACACTGTGTCTAATTTGTCATCACTATGTGGCCTTTATCCTGTTTTTGCCACTCCTGAATTCGTCATTGTGCCACTGTATTGACCTCATGCTTGCTGATGTGGCTGCTGCCGTGACCTACCACACTCTGTCATTGTATGCCACTGTTGACCTTCATGCTGCTGCTGTGGATGCTGCCGTGACCTACACACTGTCAATTGTGCACTGTCTGACTCAGTGCTGCTGTTGTGGCTGCTGCGTGAGATAACACCTGTTGTCATTGTGCCGACTGTCTGACCTCATGTGTTGCTCCTGCGTCCCTCACACTCTATGTCATTGTGCCACTCTGTGGCCTATTCTGTTTTTGCCACCTCAGAATGTCCTTGTGCCACTGTCTGACCTCATGGCTGCTGACTGTCGGCTGCTGCCTTGTCCTCCACACTGTGTCATTGTCCAACTCTGTGGCCTATTCCTGTTTTTGCAACGCTCCAGAATGTCATTGTGCCACTGTCTGACCTCATGCGGCTGCTGTGGTTCTGCCGTGACTACACCACTGTGTATTGTGCCAATTGTCTGACCTCATGCTGCTGCTGTGGCTGCTTGCCGTGACCTACACACTGTTTCTGTTGGCCCACTCTATGGCCCTATTCCTGTTTTTTGCCACCCTCCAGAAATGTCATTGTGCCACTTGTCTAGACTCATGATGCTGATGTGGCTGCTGCCGTGACATAAAAACTCTGTCTTAGTGCCACTGTTCTTACCTCATGCTGCTGCTGTGGCTGCTGCGTGACTACACACTGTGTCATTGTCCCACTCTGTGGCCTACTCATGTTTTTGCACTCCAGATATGTCATTGTGCCCTGTATGACCTCATGCGTGCCGCCGTCACCTCCACTCTCTGTATTGTGCCATCTGTGGCCTACTACTGTTTTGCCACCTCAGAATGTCATTGTGCCACTGTCTGAACCTCATTGCTGATGCTGTGGGTGCTGCTGTGGACCTACTACACTGTCAATTGTGCCACACTGTCTGACATCATGCTGATTGCTGTGGCTGCTGCCGTTACCTAGACACACTGTGTTCATTGTGCCACTAGTCTGACCTCATGCTGCTGCTGTGTGCTGCCGTGACCTACAACACTTGTCTTTTGTGCCACTGTCTGACCTCTGCTGCTGTGGTGGCTGAGCGCCCTTGGACCACACACTGTCATTGTGCCACTGTTGGACCTCATGCTGCTGCTGTGACCTCCACCCACTGTTTCATTGTCTCTCTGTGGCCTATTCCTGTTTTTGCACCCTCCTGATGTCATTGTGCCACTGTATGACCTCATGTGCTGGCTGTGGCTGACTGCCGTGACCTACACACTCTGTCATTGTGCCACTGTCTGAACCTCATGCTGCTGCTCTGGCTGCTTGCTCTGGATCCTGACACACTGTGTCATTGTCACACTCCTGTGGCTATCCTGTTTTGCATCCTCCAGTATGCCATTGTGCCACTGTCTGACCTCATGCTGCTGCTGTGGCTGCTGCCGTGACCTTCATACACTTGTGTCATTGCGTATGACTGACCTCATGCTGCTGCTATGGCTTGCTGCCTTGACCTATACACTGTGTCATTTGTAACACTCTGTGGCCTACTCCTGTTTTTTGCCACCTCACCAGAATGCCATTGTGCCACTGTCTGACCTCATGCTCGCTGCTGTGGGCTGCTGCCGTGACCTCCAAACTGTGTCATTGTGCCTCTGTCTGACATCATGCTGCTGCTGTGGCTGCTGCCGTGACCTAGGACACTGTGTCATTGTTCCACTCTGTGGCATATTCATGTTTTTGCCCACTCCAGAAGGTCATTGTGCCATCTCTGACCTCATGCTGCTGGGCTCCCGCCGGGGACTACACACTGTGTATTGCGCTACTCCCCTGCCCTCATGCTGCTGCTCTGGCTGCTCCCCTACCTATACATGTGTCTTTCCCTCTGTGGTACTCCTGTTTTTCCCACCTCCAGAATCCCATTGTGCACTGTCTGACCTCATGCTGTGCTGTGGTGTGCCGTGACCTCCCACTGTGTCTTTGGGCCCACTGTTGCCCTCATGCTGTCTGTGGTGCTGCCGTGACCAGACTGTGTATTGTGCCCTCTGGGCCTATTCCTGTTTTTGCCACCTCCAAAATGTATTGGCACTCTTGACCTCTTGCTGCTGGGGGCTCCCGCCGTCACCCCCAAAACTCTGTCACTAATGTTGCCTGACCCCTCAACTTTTTTTTTTCCCAGCTGTCGCTCGCTGACTTTATCAGGTACTTTCCCCCTTCAGTTTTTTGGTCAGTTTTGCCCCTTTTAAAGCCCCGGGGGGAAAATTTTTTTAGTAAAACGATTCAAAGAGCGGCGGCAGTAAGTGCGTGTCATACTAAAACACAACATTGTATAAAGCCCAAAACCAAGCTCCCCTGCTTTTTTAAGCATGGCAAAAGTTTACGCCCCTGCAGGCCTTGTGTCCCGGGAAAATGTGTTTTTTAACGTGATTGCCCCGAAGTAATTGGAACAAGTTATTTTTTGCCGAGAAATTCGGCGAAGTGGGGAAAAAATTTGGGGGAAATTCGCCCATCTTAGACCCAGCAATAACTTCACCCGGCTGTGTGTCATGCTGGGCTCTGCGGGAGGTCATGCCACACATTGAAGCCCCCCCTAGAGGCAGGCAGAGATATCACCCCCCTAGGCGATCACTTCTTTCTCCCTCCCATCGTCAAAAATTTTCCTACAAAGTGCAGGATTTTCAAGAAATGTATCTTACGCCCATCGTGGCAAAGCTCAGGAGTTAAGCCATTTCCCCCACCCGCGCAGGGGACAGCTGAACAAAAACAATAACAAATGTACTTCCCACCCTTTTAACCCTTACATGCTGCTGTCAGTTGGGATTGGCATGTTGGGGGGGCTCCATCTGCCCTCATCAGCGCCCCCACAAAAATGTTGTGGGGTTTCCGTGGTTGCTAACTATTTTACCTCTATTCCCCCTTCTCCTCATCTTTCCCCCACCCCTGGGTTTAACTCAATGGGTTTGTCTTTTTTTAACTGTACCCGGTATGCAATTAGAATTTGTAGGCCCAAAAAAAATTGGGTACGGTTTGGACCCCGAACTCTAAGGGAAAAGCCGGAAGCGATCCTAAAGGCTGGGAAAAAAAAAAAAAAAAAATGGGTAATGAATTGTAGTATTGTCATGATGTTAAAACCACAAACATGGTCTATTTGGAACAAGTAAAAAAATTATGAAAATTTTAAAAAAAAAAACACACAAAAACCCCTTCCCCCATTACAGATATTATAACTGAAAAAAAATGGAATGGAAAAAAAGTATTGTATTTAACCCCCTTGGAAAACTCTGGGAAAAATAAATAAATAAAAAACTATGCAAATATAGCATTTCATAGCATCCTGCTGCACAAAAGATGAAGTAAAAAAAATAAAGAAATCAAAAACCCATATGAAACCCTTAATAGCATATGAAAAAAGTCCACCAAAAAAAAAAAACCCCCACAGTTCTCAAAATAGTTATGGATATCAATTATGAATAGTGATGCATAAATATTAAACAAAAATTTTTTTTAAAACAATTTTTATTAAAGTTTTTAAAAAAATTAATGTAAAGGAAAAAAATAGAGGAGAAGCAATATATTTATACATGACAGCATTTTGTAAAAAGCAGATTTGAATTCACAAATTTCTAGCGCGCAAAAAATCAAATGAAAAAAATCTGAGAACAAAAAGTATAAAAATACTAGATGTAGACAAAGGGCCACACGTGAATTGCCAAAGAGTTCTAGATAAACATAGTAGACCAAAATGGCCCTATAAAATTTTATTCTCTTATTTTAACTGTTTTTTTCAGATAAATGTCATTGCTGAAAAAATTTACCCTAACAATAATAATACTACTAACAATAAAACTAAGGAGTATGTTAGAACTAAGGAGTATGTTTCTGGAGATTAAATACCAGAAAAAAAAAATACAAATGGGTGGTTCTAGCCCACGTTCGATGCTGTGCAACCCCCACTAAAATATACAAATATATAGAAAAGTTTGTCAAACACTTTTATAGAGTTATTTAAAAAACGTTCCTAAGAGCAATATGTAATAGTAGGCAGCCTGTGAGGGTGCCCAATATCTAAAAGCCCCAAGTCGCCCGCGTTGTGAGGGAAATACCACGAGGTATAAAAAAAGATGTTTTTTTTTGACAAAGTACTGCAACTAAAATAAAGTGAAGAAACGGGCATTGCTGCAAATTTTATCAACCCCCCGAAAAAAGTAAAGATATTATTTATATGTTGTTGAGTGCTGTGAAAAATAAAGGAAAACACTACAAAGATTCCCTGTATTTGATCATTCCCCCAAATCATTAATATAAAGTAATCAACAACACACAAGTACACCAAAATGGGACCAATGAAAACGTTAACTCATCCCGCAAAAAACAAGCCCTTACAAAGCTTGGTCGATGGAAATATAAAAAAGTTATGGCTCTAAATATGTTGATGTTATAAACTTTTTTTTTAAGTATTTCTATTGTGTAAAAATTTGTAAAACAAAAATTTTTTAAAATTTGTATGTATGGGCCCCACAGAGTAAGGTCAAAATGTAATTTTTACTATATGCTGTATGTTAAAAAAATTAAAAAACAAAAAATAAATGTTAAATTGCTGTTTTGTTTTTCTTTTACCATCCTGTCCCAAATCGCTAAAAAAAAAAAAAAAAAAAAAGTTTTTCAGTGCATTCTATATACCCCAAACCTATAGCCTGAAAAATAAAATACTACTTCAGGAGACACCACACCCAAAAACGTTTCCAGCAAATCTGCACTCCAAAAGCTGAATGCCAGTTCTTCCCTTCTTTTTTTTTTTTTTTTTTTTTAAATTGTTTTTATGTAAATTTTTATCATTTTTACATAAATTTACTAAGGCTATGTTCACACGGCGTATTTCGGGACGTATTTACGGACATAATTACGTCTGCAAATACGTCCCGAAAAACGTTTCAAATTTAAAGAACAATTAGAAATTAGCATTGATTCCAATGTAAAATATGCCTCGTCGTTCACACGAGGCGTATTTTCGCGATGTATTTGCGGGCGTAAATACGGCTCCGTAAAATACGATCGTAAAAATTAAGTCCCCTGTTCATTATTGGGCGATATTACGGCAACGTAAATCCCCTAGTAAAGAATGGGGATTGTATTTACTGACAGAACCACGCGCCACACTTTGTGACAACGTATTTGAAACGTATATCGGGACGCTATTTGCGGAGAAATACGTCCGTAAATACGCCCCGAAATAAGCCGTGTGAACATAGCCTAACAGGGAAAACAATGAGGAAGGGTAGGGAAAGGGGTTGAAAGGAAGATTCATGAAGTTATGTATGAGTCAATCATCGTTGAAGACATCAAATGTATAGATAACATTAATAATTAGGAGGAACAGATTGTTGTAGAATGGGAGGTTGATCATTTGAAGGTTTTTAGAATTGTTTTACAGTTGTAAAGTGAGGGGGAGAAAGGAAATAAAGGAGGGAGGGAAAAAGGAGCATAACATGGTAATTGGGAGAAGACATGCAGACCAACCAAATCTCCTGTTGACAATGAATGTGTCACGTCAAGGGAGGTGCAGTGAGCCCTAACTGGAACCCAGCCCTCTGTCCCTGCCTACTTGACGTGAATGCCTAGCGCGGGCAGAACGGCAACAGGGCGACAAGTCCCTGCTTCTGCTAAAGTGATGGGGACGTTAGAAAGTAGAATAGTGAGACAGTCCGGGTTCAATATCAAATAGGAACGCCAAAGCACAAATAGGAACAGTAGGGATAATACTGATAACAAGCCCAAGGTCAAACACGAACGGGATCGATCGTATAAAATCAGGAGGACAAACCGGGGTCTGGAGACAGGCCGAAGGTCAGAGAATACGGAGAAAAGCAAACACAAAATAACAAAGGTTAGCCAGGAATATCAAGGCGCAGAGCAAGCAGTCAGCTTTCAGGGAGTTATGGGTTCCGGATACCGCCCCTGCAGTGATTTGGAGCGGCCTCCGGTCTCCTCCCATAGGCTGGTGCACTGCCCCCTGTCAGGTGTGGCTGGGCCCTGTCACTCAATTAGCTGTCAGCTGCATGTGTATCAGGGTGGAGCGCTCATCTGCTGTTGCAGCCTGACTGAAGTCTGAGCAACAGCTTAGCCCTGACAGTACCCCCCATCTTTTTGGGACGGGGCCTGGCACCATCCCTGGTTGGGTTCTAACTCCCCTCTATGGAATGGAGAAGGAGGCCTCTGGAGGGCGGATAGGGAGAAAGGGTCTCAGCCCGAATATAACCACTTACGAAGTGCAAGACGGGACAGTTATGTATCTCAGAGAGAAGAGGGTAATTTCAGCCGATAAGCCAGGGTTAACCACCTCCTGAACACATACGGACGTTCAGGTACAAGTGAGGGCATAGTTCACAGGAGGACGAGTTTTCTGGGAACCTTAGACGAGCATCGGACTTCCACAAGTGCCGCTAGGGCTTCAACGCGCTGGGCACCACCGCTTCCGATAGAAACTTAGCTGCAAATCAGTATTGCCCAGCATGCGTAAAGAGAGACATCTGTCAAAAACACAGTATGTCCCCACCATGACTAATTTCCCTGAATTCCAGTACAAACACTGGATTAGTTTTGAAACCAGCCAGGGCCAGCCCCAAAAACCACATCGCGGGCAGCCCCTCCATGACGAATTAAGAATACTACTTTTCAATTTTGTATGGATCCAACCAACATCTCAGCTCAGGGGTACAATAATGGATTGCGCCCGAGTAGTGGAACACGTGGATCAATAGCCACAGCCCGCAGCGAGTCAGGATAGCGGTCTCAAGGTAGGCCCAGACGTTTGGCGAAAGACGCATCACAAATTAGAAGCCTGATCAGAATCCCAAACGCACATACAGAAAGCCGTGACAGCGACAAGTATGAAATTTAACTGGTTGCAGCAACTTATTAGATACAATAGACATACATGCCTCGACTAGGTGGATCCTCCTGCAGAACCAACCTAGGCGTTGGGAGTTTTCGACCTGGGTCTTCACCGTTTGGAGCATTCCCGAATCTGTGTCAATCTTCCTCACAGTAGAAGAACAACCTCTGGATGCGTACGGCTAGTCATACGGACCAGAAAACGCCCCTACTTGCTTGGGGCTCTCTGGGTTTACGTCGGAAACAACGGGTCTAGGGGTGACATCGGTGGTGGGACCACCGGGGGGGGAAAACCTTTTCTTGCCGTTCTCCCTAGAAAACGTCTGTCCAGACGAACGGGCCAGATGCCATGGCCTCATCTAAAGTACCAGGGGTTAGGGTAAGGCACCAATAAATCCATTCAATGGTCAGCTAACCCTAATCTAAATGGCATATGAGAGCCTTGCCGTCGTTCCACAGACGGAAAGCACCAGCGATGAAATTCGGAGCAAACTCTCCCACAGTCTTTCACCTGCCTCAAGGTGGTCAGCTGAGCCTCAGCCACAGCTTCCCTATCAGGTTCATTAAAAAGTACCCCTAACGCGGCAAAAGAACTGTCACACAGAAGACAGTTCAGGTGAGCATGCGGGGTTTAACGAAAATGCCCACAATCTGGGGTGGACCCTGCAGTAAGGGAATAACAATTCCAACCCTTTGTTCTCATTCCCCTGATGGTGGTAAGTGGGCGGTAGCCTGAAATACAGGCCGACAAACCTCTCTAATGACAAGGGCCCTCCTGTTACACTGCAAAACTGTCAGGCAACTGGATAGGGAGGTTTCCACAGGAGCGGGAAGGTAATGCAGGGCCCTCTGAATTGGGGTCAGCATCCTGTTGTTCTACCTCAGCGCCTGATCCTGGACTAGCTGGGTTAGCCCTGCAATCTGATATCACCTGGAGCTGACAATGGGGTCCATAGTGAGTGTAGGAAGCAGTTAACGGTTTCGGCCTGATTAATGGTCACGTCAAGCGGAGTTAGGTGCGAGTAAGTGAGCCCTAACTGGAACCCAGCCCACTGTCCCTGCCTACTTGACGTGGCTGGTCCTAGGCGGCAGCTGCAATGGGAGACAGTCCTGCGCTCTCTAAAGTGGTGGGGACGTGAGGAAGTAAGAATAAGTGAGGGGACACGTCCGGGTCAATATCAAATAGGAACGCCAAAGCCACAAATCAGAAACCAGAGGGATAAACGTAAACAAGCAGAGGTCTCAAAACTCACGAACGGGTGGATTGGTCCAAAATCAGGAGACCAAACCCAGGGGTCTGGAGAACAGGGCCGAGGTCAGGTATACGGATAAGCAATATACAAAAAACAAATAACAAGGGTAGCCAGGAAATATCCACAGGCGCAGCAGGTCAGCTTTCCAGGGAGTTTAAATGGGATTCCCGGATAACCGCCCATGCAGTGTTTGGAGCGGCCTCCGGGTCATCCCATAGGATGGTGCAAACTCGCCCATGTCAGGATGTGCTGGGACCCTGTCCACTCACAGAGCTGTCAGCAGCAAAGTGTTATCAGGGAGGGAGAGACTTAAGAATGTTGCAGCTCAGTCTGCAGTGATGTGCACAGCATTAGCCCTGACAGAATGGAGCTGAAGAATTAACCAAGCACCACTAATTGGTTGGGTTATCTGGGATTAAGATCAGTTCAGGGCGCTCAAATGTTTCTTCAGGAGACCAAGAGGGGGATTGAAAACAAAGATCATACTGCAGTGATGAAAGTGAGTTAGACTGGATATCAATCTATGAGCTGACACAACTAGAAAAAAATTCTTAACACTGGATTCTTTTTGAAAAGAGGATTTCACCATGTCCATCCGTAGTAAACCGTTTAATTTTTCCAGAAAAATGTGTAAGAATGGTGTCAGGACTGTGCTACTGGCTGTTTAAGGATTTTGTTGCAGCCTCAACCAATGTGTCACTTGGTGCTTAATGAGTTAAGCACTTGAGCCAATCCCTGGCTGGGGCGGGGGTTTTAAACCGTCTGCCTAGCCCTGCTGGTGATTGCTTCTTGTGTCCTAGCTATCTGTTTTTGCTCTGCTGTGTCATTTCGTTGGGTCTCTGGATTTTGGATTCTTTCTGGTTACTCTCCTGTCTTGTCCGTCGGCACTGCGCATACTCTTGGTTTGACCCGGGCCCGTCTATTATCTAGTTCTTGTCTGTTTGTGTCTGTTTCCCATTTGTCTTCTGTTTATCTTCTGTCTTTCACCCGTTTACTAGGATATATTTTAGGAAGAGGTTCGAGTGCTGGGTCGCCCTTTTTGGGGCAGGTGCTCTGCCAATACATGCCAAGCCAGGGTGAGATTAGGGCGTCCCTTACAGATGGAAGTGTAGGACACTATCAAGGGTTTGAAGATATGCTTTTTATAGCTTGCAGGATAAAATACAAAAAGGGCACACTTGGGAGAAAGAGTTCTGTTCAATTTTGTATGAGTGACTGTAAACTGATGTATTCACTTCCAGAAGGATCGACTCACTGAGCAAGACTAAAAGAAGTGGAACAGATTTGCAATGCTTTCCTTGCATCTGGAACATGCGGGTGAAGAACAACCTCCCATCAAATGATTGTTTCGGCAATAAATATCCCCTAGAGACATTTCTCTATACGGCTAGGTTCAAACGGCTTAATTGTAGGATGTATTTCGCCCGCAGATTACGCGGGGGCGGGGCGGGGACGGCCACCATAGACATTCATATTCCACGGAGAGTATATGCTTGTAAGAACCTGCGTGAATAATTCGCATGTCATTCTATCCCCGCTCGCCGTATTGTACAAGCGGGTGAGAGGAGCCGTAATCCATAAGTTCTCTATGAGAACTGTGGATTACCGTTAATGTCTGGGAATATTTCAGCCATTATGCGCGCAGTACGGCTTCGAAATACAGGGCTGAAATACGTCCCAAAATAATGCCGCTGTGCAACCTGCTTAGGGGGTTCACACGGCTTATTCTGGGATATTTCCAGAGTAATGCGCGCCGTATTTTGCGTGCAAGTACGGCTGGACTCCGTCCCAGTTATTACGGTAATGCTACAGTTCTCATAGAGAACTGTGGATTCCGTCTCTTCTCCCCGCCTAGTGGAATACGACGAGGGGGGGAGAAGAAGTGTGATTGAAATTATTTACGGTTGCGGGGCGTGTACGACCGTGAATAATGAGTGTCTATGGGGCTGGCGGCAGCTGCGGCCACCCGCCTCCGCTGCAGGCTGCCGGCTCTAATTGTGGGGCGAAATCCATCCCACAATTACGTCGGCAATAAGCCGTGTGAACTAGCCCTAAGAAACACTTGGAATGGGGTGTGGCCTACTTGCTGGCGGAGAAGAATGTGTCTCGAGAGGAGAGTCAACTCGGGGCACACAGGGAAAAGCGAGGGGTGAAGGAAAGCAGGTTCGAATAAATGGAACCCAATCGTAACAAGAAAAAGGGCAAGCTTCCTAACATGCACCAGGACTCTGAGGCCCTAATTTCACACTTTTGCGCCCCTGGCTGACCTGAAAACAGCCTCTGGAGACCTCTCACCGGAGCAGTCGACATCTTGTGAGAGGACAGAAGGAGAAAGGCCAAATCCAAAAGCAAAGATTGTGAAAGCACCAAAGTCCAAACTACTCAATGCCAAATGAAGTGATGCAAAAGACCATCCATAGGCAAGATAGCCCAGCTCTCACCACCAAGACTCCAAAAAATAGCAATAGGGCATCAGCATCCTAAACTTATTTGTATTAGAATCCAGAATACAAAAAATGTGCGTCGTTTTGGCTCAAAAAGTGGAGCGTTTCTTCTTGAGCCGAAATGTCGCACATTTTTTGTATTCTGGATTCTAATACAAATAAGTTTAGGATGCTGATGCCCTATTGCTATTTTTTGGAAGGAGAAAGGCCATTCCCACCTGACCTGTCTGTGGTGAAAAGCCAGCAGCAAACGGAGGAGACACCGGAGCTGAAGATTCCTCATGACTCACTCGCTAGCGAAAGACGAGACAAAATGGTAAGAGGAAAAGGCCTTCAGAGGAAGGGGACGCAGAGGAAACAAAAGATGTTGAGAGGAGCTTCGGAGACCATCAACACACATCTAACTGATCACGGCAGCCTGTGCCGCACCTGCAGTCGCCGCAGCATACACCTCCACAACTGTGTATACACATGGCAATGCCTACTATCACTGAGGACACCTGCAGAACGCTCCCACAGGTACCGATTGTCGGGGAGACATGAAAGGGGGAATTACAGCAGAGGAGGGAGCTCCCCTTGTGTTAGACCGGAGGGGTGATAGCAGCGCCATTACACCAGCACACATGATGATACCACACCAATCTGCTTACATCGAACTAAGACTCCCTGGTTTGTACTCATACCAGGAAGCACAGAAGAGGGGTAAAGGAAGGATGAGTCCCACATTCTCCTCTGCAGAATCTGTACCAGACTCCCTAGAACAGTGTTTCGCAACTCCAGTCCTCGGGACCCACCAACAGGTCATGTTTTCAGGATCTCCCACGGAATGCACTGACAATAATTATATCACCTGTTCAATACTGAGGAAATCCTGAAAACTTGGCCTGTTGGTGGGTCTTGAGGACTGGAGTTGAGAAACACTGCCCTAGAAGGAGACAGATTGAGCCCTCAGTTATTTCATTCACTAGACTTACCAATCTCACCTACTTTGTCATGCCCAGTACCGACTCTAACTAAAGCCTGGGTCCACACAGATATTTCAGAATCTGTACCATTCTCTAATAAAATCTGCGTGCAGAAATGGAAAACTATACTGTTGGTTTTAAAATTCAGAGCAATGTATGCCCAAATTCAAGCAGCAGAAGTACTATTAACCCTTACGAGCCATCTAGAGTTTCAGGCTCTACTCTCATTATTGGCAGCAAAAAGTGACTTATCAGTGTTAGCAGAAGACTAAAAGCAGCTTGGTGACATAATCTTCAACCTATGATGCCTGACATTACTGTGCTGCAGAACAACTCTGGAAAGCCTCCAAGAATCTGTTGCTGATATCCAAGCTTCCACAGACAACCAGAAAAAAACCTTCATCAAAACCTAATTGAGCAGATGGACGATTTAGAAAACAGAAATCGGAGAAACTATATTAGAATATGGAGTCTCCCAGAGTCCATAAAGATGCAGGAATTACCATTAACTCTTACTAAAATCTTTAATGAACTGATGGGAAAAAGTGCAGATGACCGCATTGAGATTGACAGGGCGCATAGAGCTTTACTCCTGTACAGTACAGATGAGTCCAGACCATGGGACGTTATCTGCCGTATCCACTATTTCTCTGTCATAGAGACTATAATGAAAAAAGGCGAGGCTTGCCCCAAACTTCTCCTTTGAGGGCACAAAAATATAATTCTTTCCAGACCTCTCAAGGCGCAGCCTGAGACTCAGATCCACCATGAAACCGCTGCTGGCAATTCTTCAATTGCATGGCATTCCTTAAGTATGGGGTTTCCCCTTTGCCTTGCAGGTTCGGAGGGGAGAAGAGATCCTGCCTATTAGATCACCGTATATGAATATGCTAATACATTACTAAGTGTAAAAAAAACCCCGTACAAGAGTTATCACTACATGGTATCAGGGGCGTTGCTAGGGTCCTAAAACATCCGGGTCACGGGCCCTCTGTGTTACGTTTTACTCAGTAAAACTGGGTCCACACAGCATTTCTCACGGCACATTGTGAACTGTGGCATGATTTCTTTACAGAGGAGAAAACGTATGTTCCTATCATTAATTTTACGCATATTCCATATAGATCCTGTCAATCACCTGTGCAGTCACCGTTTACATTGGAAAAAATCCAGCATGAAAATTTACTTTTTCAAATAATGCTCACTACTTGACTGGTTGTAAATAACGTCACCAAAATAAACACAACCATATAAATAAGAGCAAATATACCAGACGAATGATTTACTTTAAAAAAAAAAAAAAAAAAAAAAGAAAAGACTTCTACAATACCAAGAACCAAATAATACTGCCAGACCATGACCAAATGGCACCAACAATGGTTGCTATCAGTTGTTACGATGGTGCTCTAAGGGACATATATTCACCGCCGTATAGTGATCATATTGTGGTAGATGACTAGTTGTATGCAGGTACTGTGCAAACCTATATTGATTACCACTGCGTTACATTTTGGAGACTTACAGGAGATGTCCTTTCTGATTCAGAGTGTTCATTTCCTTTTCTTCTTCCATCGTCTCAGACCACCTGAGTCTTCTCAAGGCACGACTGGTCTTGCAGGAATTTTCCACACAAACATTTTAGAATCCTCACTTTTACAAGCATCTATATAACAACCATACCCTATGGGCGGTTTATATACCTCTCCTACCTAATGGTTTATACACATCCATTAATCTTGCAGGTGCCTGCTGTGGGAGGGCATAGGGGGAGTCACCAGTTCCTTTACGGCCCCTCATTAGGTAAGGTTTATATAGACCCCTCAGGAGGAGAGGTATATACTTTATATCGCCCAGAGTAGGTAGGAATATAGTTTATATGTAGCCCAGTAGGTAGGTATAAAGGTTATATGTTCCCCAGTAGGTATAGGTATATATGTTATATTTTCCCAAGTAGGTAGTATATAGTTTATATGTCCCGCAGTAGGTATATAGGTAATAGGGTCCTCCAGTCTGTAGATAGGTTATAGGGTCCCCCAGTAGGCTGTATGTCTCCCAATATATCTAATAGAGCCCTCTGTAGGCAATAGGGCCCCCAGTATATAGAATATTGCTCCCTCCAGTATATAGAATAGCTCCCCCAGTATAGAGAATTGGGCACTCACTACATAGAATAGGGCCTCCAGTATATAGAATAGCTCCCCCATTATATAGAATAGGGCCCCCAGTATCTAGAATAGCTCCCCCCAGTATATGGAATAGCTCCCCCAGTATATAGAATAGGGCCCCCAGTATATAGAATAGCTCCCCTAGTATTTAGAATAGGGCCCCCAGTATATAGAAGAATAGCTCCCCCACTATGGTAGAGAGGTACTAATGGGCATATTAAAAATAAAAAACAGTACTCACCTCTTTCCTGTTCCCCCAGTTGATCGCTGCTCCCGGTCTTCTTCCTGGTACAGGCGGTGTGACGCCATCATGCTGTGCAGGCGAGGGGATGACACTCACGCCAAACCTGCTTGCGACTCATCGTAGTACTCCGCGGAGCAGGGAGCACTTGCTCTCTGCTCCGCTGTAGTCTTCAACTGTATGTGCGTCCAGGGGATGCACATGCAGTTGAGGAGAACGTCGGCCTGGAACCCGACGATCTGAGGTCCGGAGAAGCGCCAGTTTTATCCGGCCCTGGCCTAGTGCCACCCCTGCATGGGATTATTAAAAAAAAGTTTAAAAAAAATGAAAAAAGTTTAGAAAAAATAAATAATAAAGTAAAAATAAATATTTAATAAAAAATGATTGTCATACATTACAACCAAAAAAAATAACGTAATATCGACCATAAATTCCATAGAATTAACTCTAACAAGTAAATAGAGAAGTTGAAGATTGTGAATTTATTTGGGTTGTAAAAATAATTTTAAAAAAGTTAAGAAATTCAGAAATAACTTATAAGTGAACTTAAACTATTCCCCAAAATGTACAACTTGTCCAGCATATAAAACGAGGTCTATACAAATGCTTAATTGACAAAATAATTATTAATGTTAAAAATGAAGTGGCAAAACTAAAAAAAAATGTGCTGGTCATTAAGTACTTTTCAGGCATTCGGCTTAAGGGTGCTTTCACACAGCGCAGTTTTGGTACAGTTTTAACTGTGCTCCAATTATGTGCCTTTACCAGCAATACATGAAAAAAACTTTGAGGTTCTTAGTTCACATGTTTTGATCAAAACTGTTTAAGCCACCCCCGACTTTCAACATGACCTCAAGGCAGGTGGTGTTTACTCTATTATTACTCTCATTTGAGTCCAATTCAGACTTTCATTTGGGGTCCTCAGACCTCCATTAATCAGAGAGTAAAAAAAAGGCACCAGCTTATAGCCATTAATGCACTGTTTCTAGGAAACCTGTGGAGGTGGCGCGGTGTGCAAAAAACCAAAATTGGAGGCATCCACTTCTCCCTTACTATAAGTTTAACGCACGTATATGCCAAATGGGGGGCAAGTATGGTTCTGCAACACAATCATTTCTGGAAAAAACCCAATGTGAACACAGGTGCGCACTGGCATTGGTTGTGGTATATATACAACATTCATTAATCAGTGGCACACCATTCAGCTAAAGAGCTATTAAAACAAGACATGGAAACTTCTAAAAAAAAGCATTTATGTGATTTTATCAATACATGAAACAAAACTTTGAGGTTCTTAGTTCAACATGTTTTGTATAAAAATGTTTAAGCAACCCCGACTTTCAAAAGACCTCAATGCAGCAAGTCTTCACTTATCTAAATTGTTTGGGGAAAAAAGTGATGATAATTAGTGTGCTTGTAATCCACAAGACTTTACACACAGTAATTGATTACTTACTTGAAACACCTTTCTGAACAATTTAGACCACTGAAAGAAGCTTGCTGATAATAAAGGCAGTTTAATTGGAGTGCAGTTAAACTGCACCAAAACTGCGCTGTGTGAAAGCACCCTAAGGGGTTTCAAATCAGGAAAATGAATTCATCCATTAAACTTGTATTGTTGTAATATAAGGAATTCTCGGGTGTTTACCCCTCCAAATAGAGGATTCAAAAGTTTAGCTTTCGTTCATTAGTTTTTATCCTTGAGAAGAAGAAATAAGGGTTAGGGTTTGGAAGAGATACGAAAGTTTAAGGAAAACAATTATTTTAAGAAGATTTGCTCTACCTATAAATGACAATGTGAAGTTTGACCATGCATTTGGGTTATCACTTAGCATTTTCATGAAAAGATTGAGGTTCCTGGAATATAATTTTGATGTGTTATGTGGGACCTATGTGCTAAATGAGGTCCAGGAATTAATTCAAAAATAACACATTTACCTACTCTTTCCTTCATATATTCATATTAATTTCTCTGTTCAGTGTCAGACTGGGGTGCCTACGGCCCACAGGTGGAGTTGATTCTAAATGCCCACCAGTTGACCTGTTTCTGGGCCCATCGGTGAAGTATATTTTAGGGGCCTATCGTACAGCTTCTGTAAATGACTGTACATGCCTCCTATATAGTATTGAGCGATTACGTTTGCTATCGACATCGGTCGATGGTCGATAGTCGGCCATCATCGACAAATTATTCGATGGTCGATGATAGATAATTCGCCGGATGGACATTAAAGTCTAAGGTGAGAGAGCAACAAACACCTCATTCTTAACCCCAAACAGGGCTGGAGAGCTGGAATTATCGCGCAACAGTCAAATGGATAAATGTTACATTTTGGCAACACACTTAAGTTATAAAAAGCCACAGAAAAAAAACATCCACCACACCATTCACTATCCTATGTCTTGTTCCACCAGCATGACACCTTAAAACCTGCATGACCCACAATTAAAAGTGTCAGAAGGCAGATTATTTGAACCTCATTTTACTTGAACTGGACATTGATTCCTGTCCTGGAACGCAGCATGAGCCCCAAACCTGCATGACCCCCAGATTTGAAAAGTGCCAGAAAAAGGAGTCTTTCAACCACCATTTTAGTTTCACTGGACATAGACTATCCCTGTCCTGGGCCACAGCATGACCCCTAAACCTGTTTGACCCACAGATCACAAAGTGGCACTATGCTATTTTGTACAGTGACTGTCATTGAGTATATTTTTTGGTAACTGACATTTGTTTACAGAATTTATTTAGGGAAGTTTTATTTATAGTTTTACATTACTACCATTTTGCTTTTTTTTTCAATTGTGATAACATACAACATACACCCCTCCCTGCAGTTTTTAAAGGTATTTTTTACATGTGTAGATGTGTTAATTCGTCCGCACACCCATAAGTAATACAAATGTCCTAATCATCCCCAAAACACTTCTTAGTTGAGAAGACATTTGCCCTTCTGGCTTCTGAGACTGATTCAGCCAATCAATTCAATGGTTTCATTTTTCCTCCAAATCCTTCTTCATTGATTAGGGACAGACTCCCCTGGAGATCAAATGATGCGACCCCATAGTGACTCCAGCCCCAGAAAATTTTAAGCCTCAAATTGTGCAATTTGTGTCCAGCCCTGGAGCCCTTTTTGACACTACTTAACCTCACAGAAATCACCTTTTTCAAAATCTGATTTTTTAGAAAAAATTTGAAGCTTCCCCTGATTGCCCCTAAGGGTGAGAGCCATTTGCTCCCGTCAGCCATCTGTTAACACGGAGGTCCAGCTGCCAGGGCCAGACTTACACCTATCTGAAATGTATACGGATAATAAAAGGTATTTTTTGGCACCTATCAATTCACCTGTGGTGACTACTAAATTGCTGTATTCAAATTTAACTACAAAGTAGCTCTATGAACAAAGCATGACTGACCAAAAGTGAAAAAAACACCTGTCTGAAATTTATACGGAATCATATAAGGTTTTTTTTTTTGGCACCTATCAATTTACCTGTGGTGACTTACAAAAATTGCTGTTTTCCCACATTTAAGTGTAAGGTGCCTCAATGAACAAAGCTGTAGTGCGCCAAAGTGAAAAAACAGGTATCTCTAATGTTTTCGGATAATAAAAGGTATTTTTTGGCACCTATCAATTCACCTGTGGTGACTACAAAATTGCTGTATTCACATTTAAGTGCAAGGTGCCTCAATGAACAAAGCTGTAGTGCGCCAAAGTGAAAAAACACGTATCTCTAATGTATTCGGATAATAAAAGGTATTTTTTGGCACCTATCAATTCACCTGTGGTGACTACAAAATTGCTGTATTCAAATTTAACTGCAAAGTAGATCTATCAACAACGCTGTAGTGCGCCAAAGTGAAAAAACACGTATCTGAAATGTATTCGGATAATAAAAGGTATTTTTGGCACCTTTCAACTTTTGCTGACTAAAAAATTGCTGGATTCTAATTTAACTGCAAGGTGGCTATATCAACAAAGCTGGAATGGGCAAAATTGAAAAAGAACACCTATCTGAAATGTATTCTGATAGTAAAAGTGGAGTTTTGCACCTAACAAAGAGACCTGCAGTTACTAGAAAAGATGTGTATCCTAATATAAGTTCAGGCTGCCCAATATCCAGGAAATATTTCAATAGAAAACTGTTAATAATAAAGCTATTGCAGTGCAATGTCTACACTAAGTCTTGGTGAACTATATCCAGTATTCTTTATAGAGCTTGTCTGTGTTCGCCCGCGGAGGCCGCACCGCCTCCGCTCCCCCCCGCGACTTTACAGCGGTAGATGCTCCTTTAATATACTCTACCTAACTACATAAAATCTTCCAATCTCTGATCTAACTAAGTTGTAAGGATCACAGCTAACAGTAGAGCTTTCTCTGTGAAGAAATAGAATAATTTCGCTGAGCTGTTTGGACACAGGCAGAGCGCACGTCCTAGTGCTATGAGACGCTGAGAGACACTGATCATGAACAGGAAGGGCTGTTCTATGTAAAACGAGGTCATGTGATTTTTCCAGCCAATCGCAACCATACACATCCCAGTCATGACGTCGCACACACATCTCACCCTGCTCTATTCTGTCAGCTGATTTGCTGGCCGCCAAAATGACAGGAAGCGCCGAAAATGGCACAATATTAATAGATGATGCACAGATTTTAACCTAAATTATCACATGATCTAAAAATTTCGATCAACATAAAAACTGTGCCGATTTCAACTTTGTCGATAATAATCGCTCAACACTACTCCTATACTCTGCCTCTTACGTTTTGCCTCTCTTTCTGTGCTTTTTTGCCTCTTTTGAGGATGTATATGCAGTTAAAAAACAACTCCAGGTCTACCATGTTCAGGGGCCCGCTGGTGGTTTCCCCTACTCCCCTGTGGGCCAGTCCGTGCCTGTCTATGTTTTATTCTTAATAGTAACCAATTTTATATATTATAATACCATTCATAACTTTTTAGGAGCACCTCTGTATATCCCGCATCCAGCTATCCAGGGATCCTGAATGGGAACCGCTCATTCTAACTTAGTTTTTTGGGGCTCCTAAATGGGAGCCATGTGTTCTCACATATATCTTCTTCTTTGAGCCAATCTACAGTACCGTGTTTTTTTTCTGACATCTGCGCTCAGTTTGTTCTGTTTTTCCTGTATGTGTTCCAGAGCGTACACTACATCATTAAATCCTGTGATAGGTCGCACTATAACCTTGCAGATTATATTTCTTTTAACCATTTTAATATATTTAGTTTCTTACTATTCATTTTATTCTTATATGTTTTAACTGTGTGTAACCATGTTTTTTAACACCTTTATTCTAAATTACAATGTAACTTTATTTGTAAATGCTAGAGCCTCGTTTTCAAAATATTTCAAACCTATGCCACCAAACTTGCTGTATATATAGCCTTACTTTCTGGATTGTATACATGCCTGATAAGGCTCGCCAGTGTGTGGGCGAAACACGTTGCATTTGTATTGTTTTTATGCTAAATAAATCTGACACATAATTTGGAAAAATTCCTAAGTGTCAATTTATCTTATTTTTATAATTATATTTTTATAATCCTATTTTATCCTATTTTTAATAGTATGGCCACTCCCCGTTATTTATATTTCGGTCTAAGCACTACTTTCGTCCTTTTATATCTATTTTACTGAATTCTATCACCTTTTTACTTGCGGTGGATTACAAAAAAGTGTGAGTAATTCTACACTGTGGGTCTTGGAACTCCGGCAGCTGGACCATACATGACATACATCTGTGAAACGCCTATGGGATCAGAATGCTCACTACACCCCTAGATATATCCCTTGTAGGGTGAAGTTTACAAAACAGGATCTTTTGGGTGGTGTTTTCTATGTTTTGGCACCTTAAGTCCGCTAAAAAAAATTGATGATAAAAAGGAACACCCAAAATCCAGTATTTGGCTATTTATTTCTGAGGCCTGTGTTTGAGTCATGTAGAAGAGTAGGGCCACTTATGCGATATTTCTAAAAACTGCAGAATTGGTTGCATTTTTCGGTTAAAACCTTCTGCATTCCAAAAAATGGATTAAGCTGAACAATCAGGAAGACAAATTTTTTAAATTTTACCTCCATTTTCCTTTGATTCCTGTGAAACACCTAAAGGGTTAGCAAACTTTCTAAATACTGTATTAAATACTTTGGGGTGTGTAGTTTTTAAAATGGGGGATTTAACTTACAGGCTTCTCATTAGAACTGAACAGATTCCTGAAACAATCCACTTTGGAACCTTTGTTCTACATTTTAAAAACTGCTAATAAATTCTGTAGGCCTTTTATACTCCTAAAAAAATTAAAGCACATTCAAAAAATGATGACAACCTAAAGTAGCTTGCAGATAAATATAGCATTGAATTAACAGGGGCATATAACAATATGCTCAACCAAAAGTAGGCATATGGTCAATGCTATTTATTCATTATTTTGTGTGGTATGACTGAGTCATTCTAAACAGAAAACAATTTTTAAAACTGCACATTTTTAAAAAAATCTCAAAATGTTGGTCTTTCACAAAAAATGCAGAATATATCAGCCAAAATATAATATAGCACTATCAGAAAGTACCATGTAATCATGCTGACCTGCTAAATAGTGAACATGTCACTTATACTGTATTGTAAACACTGTAATGACAGAAACCACAAAAAGATTTCCCTGCAACCCAAAAATGAATTAAATTTCTGCAGTATGGTGCTATTAAAAAGCCTGAATACAGCTATGATGGCAGAAACATTAAAAAGTTATGGCTCTTGGAATGCAGTGATGAAAAAACAAAAAATAAATCACTGTGTCATTAAAGAGGATCCGTGGACGTTCCTGACATGTCTGTTGTTGTAAATACTAGTGTTCCCTATGACATAAAAGTTCTTGAGATTCTTTTCTTAAAGGGGTTTTACCATGATGTAAAATTGCCCACGTGCGCACACTCGGCTTTACTTGGAACTCCCATAGAAGTGAATGGGGAGGACAATCGCAAGGCCACCCTCCTAATTCACATGCATGGCCGGCTCACTGCGAGCATAGGGTGTTTTACATTGTGGTAAAACACCTTTAAATCACTATCCTTCTAAAATGTCATTACAAGCCTGTGAACTAAGTGTTTTGGGAGTGTTCTTGTCCAATCAGTGCAGGAACTCAGTACAGGGACACACCTCTTTGAAACTAGAATGGTGACACTCATCTGAAGGAAATGACATCACACTGCCTGTGCCGGGAAGAAGACACTGCATTGTAGCAGCAGGGAAAGGTGAGTATTTTTTTTTTTTTTTTTTTTAAACAAACGCTGCCTCTACCTGCTTATACCTGCCTATGGGGGACATAAACCTGCTTATAGATGATATATACAGGCCACTACCTGCGTATGTCTGCCTATGGGGGACATATACCTGCCTATGAAGTACATATACCTGCCTTTAACTGCCTATACCTGCCTATACTTGCCTATGGGGGGCATACACCTGCATATAAATGCCTATATGTCCCCCCCATATGCCTGCCTATGGGGGACACTAAACTGCCTATACCTGTCTATGGGGGACATTAAACTGCCTATACCTGGTATCCATTTTTATTTTTGATATCTACCAGTAGCTGCTGCACTTTCCACCCTAGGCTTATACTCTAGTCAATAAGTTTTCCCAGTATTTTGTGGCAAAAATAGGTGCCTCGGCTTATATTCAGGTCGGCTTATACTCGAGTATATACGGTAATTCAAGTTATTGCTTTCATTAGTGGTTCTACAAGCTATTGATTCATGGAGTATACTTAGTTTTTAACACTTGACTTTTCCATTTTGGTGTGATTTTTGTTACTTGAATAATGACAAAGCGGAATCTGTTGGGTGTTGTATTCACCTTCCTAGAGTTGTGTTCAAAATATTAGCAGTGTTCAAAAACATGAGCTTAGCACACAATCTTTGTAATAGTTTGTATTCCCATGCATTGGGAACATTGCGCACTGTTTTCTAAATCAAAACCTGGTGAGAAATGTATATGTTTGTTATAAATGAACACGAGGCTGTTCAAAAAAATAGCAGTGTCTGCGTGGATCTGTACAATCTTTTTTATTTTTTATTGTAGCATCCCTGCAAATCCATAACCTAATATTTAGTTGTATAACCACAGTTTTTTTTTAGAACTACTTCACATTTATGTTGTGTAGAGTAAACCAACGTCTGGCACCTGTCAACTGTTATTCAAGGAGGCTTTTACTACATCCCATAATGCATTTGCATTTGTTGGCTTTGCCTCAGAAACGGCATTTTTGATGTCACCCCACAAGTGTTCTATTGGAGTAAGGTCCGGGGGATTGGGCTGGCCACTTCATCACCTCAATTTTGTTTGACTGGAACCAAGAATTTGCATGTTTACTGGTGTGTTTAGGGTCATTGTCTTGTTGAACCACCCATTTCAAGGGCATTTCCTCTTTGGCGTGAGGCAACATCACCTCTTCAAATATTTTAATATATGCAAACTGGTCCATGATTCCTGGTATGCGATAAATAGGTCCAGCACCATGGTAAGAGAAACATGCCCATAAACATGATGCTTGGGGTTTGTCTGACGAACCATCTGCTGCCCTTCGACTCAAAAAGAACCATTTTACTTTCATCAGTCCATCAGTTTCTCCATTTCTCTTTTGCCCAGTTGATGTGTTCTTTGGCAAATTGTTTCCGCTTCCGCACAGGTCTTTTTTGTGGAACTTTGCAGGGACTGATTGTTAATAGATTAGCTTCACACAGGTGTCTTCAATTATCACAGTACTTTGAGGTAACTTGAGACTGTCTTTGATCATGCTGGAGCTGATCATTGGCTGAGCCTTTGCCATTCTGGCTTTTGTTCGATCCATTTGAATCTTCCACTTTCTTCCAAGTCTCTCTGGTTTTGCTTTCCATTTTAAAGCATTGGAGATCATTTTAGCTGAACAGCTAAATTGTCTGCACTTCTTCTCTTCTCCAATTTTTTTTTTTTAAATAGTTTCTATTAAATCTGCCACAGGATACATTGCATAACAGTCATATACAGTCTGCGGTGTACAACATCACACTTGGTATGGCAAGTTTCAAAATAACTATGATGACTGAGCCAGACATAAATGGCAGAAAAACATTTGCATTTTTAACATTTTACATTAACCTTATACTCTTATTTCTGAAATGCCAGATCACAGAGTAGAGTAGAATCTTTTTTGTCATCAACATATACCTCAAGCATTTAAATGGTGGTCATTGCCCACCCCCTCCCCACTCGCGCGCACAGCGTTTCATTATTCCAGTATCTCTGAATCACCAGGCACCCCCATAAACAGTGATATAGGTTTGCCCCAGAGGAATCACACGTCCGTATGATAAATCCCCATTTTAAAACCCCTAATCGGAGTTACATTCGCGTTATGAGCAACTTTAAGATGCATTTCCATGTACCTGGCGGAGGGGAGGTATTTCTGAGAGTCACCTCTGGTTCTCAAAATGATTTCTGGCTTTAATGACAGGTCACAAGTCACCCACCTGGACATCTGAGTAGGGGATTGAACATAGTCTATTGTCCCAAGAACAAATTTGTATATTGTAGGTAAGTGTGAACGCCTCGTTGCTGGTTTTAATAGAACATCAGCGAACTCTGAATCCCAGTCTATGTCACTTGACTGTTTCATGACCTCCCTACAATAACTTGAGGCCTGTAGGTAGTTGAAAAAAGGGATGGTGACATTTGGGAAGATGGTTTGTAGATCTGCAAAGTGATAGAGTTTGCGTTTTACGGGATTTACCCACTGTTCCAACCAACGAATGCCCTGCCGATGGAGCTGTCTAAAGATCCCATGAGGCTTAGCGCCCTGAAAGCCCAGATTATGACTCAGCGAACGATGAAGGGAGCAAGTAGGTGATAGACCTTTCATTCGCCTAATTTTATACCATGCCGGCCAAACCGACATGATCAAGTTATTCGTTTGAGTTTCAATGGGGATGTTGTCATATGGCAGATGTAAGAAATCTATTAATGATATCGTTGGTAAAAACAGTCCTAGTGCGGCCAAATTATACAAACGAATATTTGGAAACCCCAGACCTCCATTCAATTTTGGTTGGTGTAATACGTGTAAGGGGAAACGTGCACGCTTCCCCTCCCATATAAATGTGCAGTACAATTTTATAATCATTTTGTCTTCCCTAGTCTTCAAGTATAGCGGTAACATCTGAAAGTGATACAGCAGATGTGGAAATTCCACCATTTTGAGGAGATTCGCTCTCCCCATGAAAGTCAAAGGGATATGGTCAGATTTTTTTAGGGTGAGTTGTAACTCCAAGATGTACCTATCAATATTCACTGGGTATAGGTGATCGAGGCTCCTAGTGAGCTGAATGCTCAAATACCCAAGGGAGGAGGTGCACCATCAGATCGGGTTCGACCGAGCCCATAACTGTCTTGTGGGGCCCTTTAAGAGCAAGCCTTCGCTTTTATCTATGTTGATGTCGTGTCCCGACAACCTCCCCTTCTCTTGGACCTCCACTAAGACAGAAGCTCATGTCTGTCTCGGGATAGAGAATAACAAAAGCAAATTGTCTGCGTAGGCGGTGAGCGTCAGTCCTCTATCTGAGAGCTTGATACCTTGGAATAACGGTGATTGTGAAAGATGATACAGGAGGGGGTATAGGGTGAAGTTAAATAAAATCAGTGAGAGAAGGCAACCATGTTTCGTCCCCCTATATAAATCGATGGCTGGGGATAGATGGCCGTTAATAAACAAGGACGTGGAACAATTGAGATGTAGATGTTCTAGAAACTGCGTGAAGATAGGTCCAAATCCCCTTATTGTCCGGGTGGCAGTGAGGAACGGCCAGGACACTTTATCGAAAGCTTTCTCTGCATCTAAGCTTAATAACATAGAGACAGGGTGCGCTGGGTACTGAGCCGCAGTAGTTGCCGCCACTGCCACCCTGACATTCTTGGTGGAATGTTGATCTCGAACACACCCGGATTGAAAGGGGTGAATTATTGTGGGAAGGAAACTTTGGATCCGATTTGCAATTATTTTTGCTAGTAATTTGGAGTTGTGATTCAGGAGGGATATTGGACAGTAAGATGTAAGTACCGTAGGTTCTTTATTTGGTTTCACTAATTAGGTGATTCTAGAGTCTAGGAATTAATCCACCTCTCTTGAGTGTAAGAAGATTTCATTATATAACTTCCTGAGGTGAGGGGTTATCTCTGATTTAAGAATTTTATAATATTCGGCTAAGAAACAGTCTGGGCCCGGCGTCTTCCCATTTGCAGACGATGCGATCACCGAGCGTACCTCCTCTTCCAAGATGTGACCCTCTAACCTGCCCTGCTGCTCCTCCGTGATGCCTGGGAGTTTTACTCCATCCAGAAAGGAGGAAACCCTCTTTTCATCATATGGGCTTGCGCCATACAGAGATTCATAGTAATCTATGAAAGCCTGCTCGATGTCTCTTGTTCTGTGAGGGTGTGTCCGGACGTTGGCCATTTTATGGCTGAGATCGGAGGACGCGCCTTCCAGGGTTTGGTCATATTTGCTAAAAGCCATCCTTGTCTGCCCCCCCCTCCCTCCATCTACAATACTTGTTTTGGATTGCCAAAGTGCCACTGGGATGCCCCCTGAAAAAGGGGTTCTAACAACCCTTGGCTTATGCAGTTTTGGTTTTTTTTTTTAGGAGGAGAAGACATATGCGTCATCTGGGCCTCTTGTAAATTCCTATGTAACTCTTGAAATTTTTGATTATTTGCCTTGGCTTAACCCACATAGGTAGTTATTTTCCCCCATCACTGCCCTTTCCCCAAAAACCATAATAAAAGGGAAGTTATTTCATGTTGGGAGTTATCTTTCGTAAATTGTACCCAGTGAACTCTCAGAAATGCATAAAATTTCATTGAGGTAAAAAAATAGGGAAAAAACGCCATATCCCCCTTGACCCTGCAAAGGGGGAAGGGTTTCTTAAGTCGAGTAACTGGAGCATGATCTGAAATGGATATAGGGAGGATATCTGAGTCTAGGATGTCCGAGTACATGGTGGTAGATACCAGTGCCATATCCATATCTGCTTGTGTACAAATCTCTCCATAAAAGGAGTAAGTCCTGCGGATCGAAAACTGTGAAGGGGACTTTTCGATTTTGATTCTTAGACGGGTTCAAATGCCGGCCCCCCAGCGTTTCGAAATACAACTCCCATATGCCCACGTTATAGATTTACAAATGTATGTGGAGTGGTATTTCCAAAAGTGGGGGCCGGCAGTTTGACACCTGTGCTCTAGAGGTTGGCACCAGTGTAGCCCATGTGGACTGGTACATTAAAACATGCCTCTCAAAAGGTAATAGTGCCTTAATTTAGAACATCAACCTACGGTCTCCACTTTGTCACATCGGGACCCTTACTATGTTATTTACATTCTATTATCTGCCCAAAGGCGGCAATGCTTAGATAGGTATAGATAAACTCTGTCTAGCCAGGTACACTCTCGGGATCAGACAATGCAAAAACAATGTAGAAACACTTTAACTATAGCAGTAATTTGTAAGGTCAGGGGCTAGGCCCCTTATTGTTCTCAATTGGAGGTCAAATTCCAACTGTATTTTAAAAAGGGGAAAAAAGTCCCGACGGGTGTCTTAAGAAACCGTAGGACCCGAGAAAAACCCCCGGCCCGGGTTCCAAAAAACCGGTTTACCTCTCGGGGAGTTGCTGTGGAGTTCACACTCCTTTCTTCGGGGTTTCTTTTGGGGCCCAAATTTGGGGCTCAGGGGCTGTTTTTGTTCCGCCTTTAGTTAGGTGTGAGGGATGTTACTATGCCTACTTGCGTACTAAGGGTGAGGATTGGGCAGTTTCACCAGGAACAATAGGAAGCATACATTTGCCACATGGATATCAAAAGTTAGTGTACATTGATAACCCCTTTGGGTAGGAAAAACAGATGGTCCGCGGGGCCGGGCCCCTAGGGGGCCCCACAACTAAAAATGCAATAGTGCTACACTTTGTATGACCCTTCATACCCCGGCTTGTGTAAACCCGGGGGGAGGCCCTGGAGGGGTTGGGACGCTCGCCAAGGTGTTTAAAGTTGGCAGCCCCCTGTTGTCGAAAGTAAAACATTTCTTAAAAAACGGGAAAAGGGTTTTTGCTGACCCTTTAAAAAATTTTGGTTTTGGGGAAAATGCGAGGTTTCCCCCACCAGTCCCGGGAATCCCCCTTTGTGGGTGAAAATTTAAAGGGACGCAGCCCCCGGGGGAGGGGGGGGGTTTACGGAAAAGAATTTCCCTTAGGGGGTTTTTCCTGCTTTTTTCCCCCCGAACTCCTGGGAATCCCGTCATCCCATAGTCGCACCACACAGCACCACGTTCTGGAGTGCCTGCTTGGGTATCCTTGGGGGGGTTCTAGAAACCCCCGTCCCATTCTCGAAAACCAATCGCTGGGGGGCTGTGGTCGCCCCCCCCCCCCGTTTTTCCCCCTTCCCCCCCGGGAAATTTCACATATACCCGCTGGGTTCGGGCACTTGGGGATTTATCCGCCCGTGCCTGGCCCATGGGGGTATTTTTGGACCTTGGGGGGGAAAGTCTTTCTACGATCTTTGCCCTCTGCGAAACCCCCCCACTTGGGTTAGTGTGACGGCGCCTATCTCTCGGGGTCGTGCGAGTGAATGTAAAATTCACCCGGGGTGCTTTTGTTTTCCTTTGGGTTTTGAGTGAAAAAGCTACGGGTCGGGCCCAAAGCCCTAAACCCCGGGCCCCCCCCCAAAAGAAGTCACGGGCCGGGGGCCCTTCAGCAGTCCCGGAAGCAAGAGGCGGAAAAGGGCCCCCCCGGGGGGGTTTGTTTTTGGGGGGAAAACCCCACCCGGGCGCTGCCCCGAGCGTCCCAGATTTCCGGGTCCACTGGCCTCCAGAGTTTATGTGCTCCGGGGGGGGTTTGGGCCCCGTTTGGGGTGATAGTCTCCCCCCAAGGCCCCATGGGGTTTCCCCTTGTGGTTTTGGGACCCGCGTGGGCCCCTTTGCCTGTTGCTGCCTGACCCGGGGTGGGCCCCGCGCCGAAACTTCGGGCTTAAGACTTGGGGTTTTAAATTTTGCTATCCCCCCGGTTCCCTTCACAAATTCTGGGTAGTCCGGGTCTTTAGTTGGCAGTTTGGACCTAAGTGCCGGTTATTTAGCCTGGATTGGCGTATTCGGAGCGGGAGCTGCAGTAAAAGTCGGCCGTTCTTGGTGCCGCGCCCCCGGAAGTTTCCAGTCAACTTTTTAATCAAATTACGCTGTTCTGAGCAATTTCTGGAACGACCCATATTTATCAGGGTGATTTCATAAGCAACTATTTTTTTGGATGCATTTCTTGTGCAAAAAATCTAAACTTTAAAAGGGGGCTTTTATTATTGGGTCCATATTAAATTTGCTTTTTCCCTTAGGGGCATTTCTTTAGGGAAAGGGAAATAGACCATTCAGAAGAAATAGTTTAAAACTGGAACTTCAAAAATAATGGGCCCTTTACCTCCATTCAAAAAAGTCCCCTTTATATTGATATATTGGTACCGGGTAGATAGAAAAACAGATACCAGAGAACTGGTACCTACCCAACTACTTAGATAATATCCCCCAATTTCCCGGGTATGGTCGGGTCACACACACGGGTTTAAATTTTCTTTAAAATAGAAGATTTCCCCCGTTTTCCCGTCAAAACCAAAATAAAAAAAGAGAGTATGGGAATTTAAAAAATCAATCACTTTTTTTTCAATCACAAAAATTAAAATTCCCCCGGGAAAAAATTTGATGTTAAAAAAAAAGAATCACCAAAGAAAACCAACAGTACAAAACCCAAAAAACCCTTTAAAACAGGGAAAATAGTCTAAACTTTTAAAATAGTGAATGTTAACAATATTAAAAAAACATTGACACCCCAACCCCCCCCCTATAAACAAACCCATATAAACCGGGTTATAGCCCTCAAGAGTGTCCCTAGCTAATTCATTAAATTTTTATTTAATTTTATACCAAAAGTATAACTGTATTTAAAATGTATTTACCCCCACGGGGAAGTTAACCCGATGTTATAAAAAAATTTTATACACAAAAATATATCCAAAAAATTTTACCCGGAGTATTTGGGTTTTTATGGGACCCTGACGGCCCTTTTCCCCAAAATCTTTCTTCCTCAAAGGGGTTTTTTGAAAAGGAAATGTGATACGGGTTTAAAAATGAGATCCCTTACCTAATTTTTAGCTGGGGGCCCCGGTCACTAACCCCCCTTCCCCGGGAAACCCGAAAGAAGGCAGGCCGGAAGCAACAACTTCTGCACCCGCGCACCAAGCGGGTTTTTTATGCCGAAAACAGGGAAGACGGCAAAACCCCCCAAAAACGGCGCATGCGCACAGCCCCCTTTCCCTGAAAAGATACAAGGTTTGGGGTATAGGTACAGAATTTCTAAAGGGAAAAACCTGGGCCTATATTCGGGGGGAAATTTTAAGCCCCGCCACAAAAGCTTTGCACATGTCAAAAATATGTAGTAAAAAAACACAAAAGGGGTTTTTTTACTTCCATATTTGTCCATTAGGCATTATATTTAAACGATAGGGAAATTTTACTGATTAAAGATGTTGACAAAGTTTCAATAGAGAAAAGTAAATTCACACATGAAATTGATACTGTTAAAAGAGGATAAAAAGACAACAATTAAAAACAAGAAGAATGCATCAAAAGCATATTTAGAAAATAATTAACAAAAGATGGATAGACAGATAAATAAACATAATTTTAAAAAAGTAATTTGAAGGTTCGAAACGGAGCAAAATTTTTGCTTTTTGTTCAGATTCCCCTGGGGCCAATTAAAAAAACAGTTAAAATGATCCTTTTCGTCTCCTTTTGTTTTTAGGGGCCCGCAAAATAGTTGCCGCCCCTGATGCCTAAATGGGTCCATCTATCCCCCTACTTTTAGCTGTTTTGGGATCACATCATGGAACTTCAAAAAATGCCTAGGGAAGTTTTAGTTGAGGGAAAAGCATCACAATTTTTTGCTAATCTGATTCAGGACCCTGTTTACTATCCGAACCCTTTTAATTTACCCATTGGGAAAACCCAAAGTATAATTTTGAACACGGACATTGAGCCATATAGATTACATTCTTAGTACCACATGTAATGTAGTGGCGAATCCGAAACTCTATCACCTGTTGCTGTGTAGACACTAAGCCAAAGCTCAGCATGTGTTCCACAGAACTATGCATGGGCCACTAGATATGAACAGATTTAACACTAAAGCGCAGAATCAAATATGGCCATCAAGATGGCTTACACTGTGCTGGATTATACCGCAGGGCTGCCATCAGGAATTTCAGGGCCCCATACAGCCAAATTGTCTGGGCCCCTTGCTGGCCAAAAAAAAAAAACTTTGGGGGGGGTTTGGCTTTTTTTTTCTTTTTTCAGTTTACCATTTTATATCATTTTTTCTCTCTCAATCTCTCTTGGGTATTTATAGAAATGATCGCGGGAACAAAAATACATAGCACTTAGCATAAAATATATTGTTATTCTAGAAACGCTATCACACCCTTTGGGGACTGTTAGGCCCCTTCAGTGGAGTGACCAAACATCCTGCAAAGTCTCTGTGACTGAAAAAAATTGGGGAAAAAAATTCTGCAGGAGGAAAAAGCAGATGGGAAACAAAAATATTAAAAAACAAATTATCTCCCCCCCCCCCCTCCCCTTACTAAAATATAATGTAACAAATAGGTGTTCCCCTTACCTGCTCCTGGAGAATGGAGCAGGGAGGGGCCCCGGGACATCTTTCCCTAGTATGGTATCCAGAAACCATGGACGTTCCCTCCAGGGACACCAATATGCCCCCGGTCCCCCAAACTGCCGGAACAGGTACCAGCCGGGAAAGGGTGCAACTCGCCCACCTGCCCAGAAACACCAGTCAGCAGCCCGAATCATTCACATTTATTTATCTATAAAATCTATGTCATATCTATGCATTTGTCCCCTATTTATTTTCCAAAAATCTCTCTATCAATCTTTTTCTATCTATTGAATAACCTTTACCATACATATCTATCCCCTATCTATCTATCTTTATTCTATTATTTCTATTCCCAATTTTTTTCTATCAAAATCTATCTCTATCTATCTATTCCTACTATCTCTCTAATCTATCTATCTCCTATCATCCCCTATCTCCTACTATCTCTCTCTTCATTCAAATTTCTTTTCTATCTTCCCCTATATCACTCTCTCATATCTACTCATCTATCTTCTATCATCTATCATCTATCTAATTACCCATCTCAAATCTATCTTTCTCCTATCTATCTACTACTATCATCTATTATCTATCTATATATCTATCTATCAACCCATCTCATATCTACCATCTCTACTTCTCTCCTATCATCCCCCTTCTCCTATCTCTCTTTCTTTATCTATCTCTCTATATCATATATCTATCTCCTATCTATCTATCTATTTCAAATTACTAATTTTCTATTATCTCAATCTACCCATTCATATCAAATCTCCTTCACCCCTATCCCCTATCTATCTTTTCCTATCTATCATTTCTATCTTTTTATCTATCTATCTATCTATCTTCATCTTTCTTCTCTTCTCATACTACCCCATCTCATACTGCCATCTATCTATATATCTATCATTCATAATTCCATCCATCTATCTATTTTCTATTCTACTATCTGTCACCCATGTATTTTCATCTATCTCGTTTTTTTTTATCTCTTGTCTATCTATCTACTATCTATCTATTTTCCCCTTTTTTATTCCCCTTTTCATATCTATCTTCTGTCTGTCTATTTTAAATCTATCTCCTATTTTTAAATCTCTCTTATCACTAAGGTATAAAAGAATTTGCATTTTTTAAAATTTAGGTAGTATTTTCACCATTATACAAACACAACCCTATATAACATACACATCAAAAAAGAAAATAACAACCCATTATCCACCCAATATATCCCCCACAATATTATACCCCGTATTTCAAACACATTTATATACCCAGATTTAAACCCACACCCTTTTTAATTTAAAACACCATCCCGTATAACACACAATCCATATACAAAACAACCCCTGCCCAAAAAAAAACCTTTTTTTACACACCAATTTTCCTGGCCCCGTAATATGCACACACACATTCATATAATATCACACACCACCCAATCCCCGTATTATACCCCAAAACACATGGCTATAATAACCACACCCATGGCAGTTATATGCACACACCAATCCATTCAGTATACACAAAAATAAACCCCCCCCCCCAACACACAATCCATGGCCCTATATAGCACACACACACATCCAGGCATATTTATGCACACAACAATCCCTGGCAGTATATATGCAACACACAAACCATGGTCAGTATATATGCACAACCACATATCCAGCAGTAATATGCCAAACATATCCATGGGAAAAAAAGGGGGGGGGGTTATATGCACACACACACTCCTGCCCAGTATTTAAAACACACACTTTGCCCCAATTTTCCCAAAAATATCCCGCCCTTTTGCCCCACACCCAAGTTAAGCCAACCACATTCCTTGTTTAAAACACACCAATTCCATGCCCAATAATTCACCCAAAATCCCGTCGAAACACCCCCTCCCCCTCCCGATTTAAAAAAAAAAATCCGCCCCATTTTAAAAACCCCCCCACCCAACACACACACAACCCCCCCAGGGCGTTTTCACAAAAACCTTTCCATGCAATTTTCACCACACATACCTGGTTTTTGGGGGCCCCACCATCCCCGGTCAACGGGCCCCCCCCTCCAAAATGGGACCCCAGGGGCCCACCTCGCCTTCCCCCAAACGGGTACCCCACCCCCCCCCAAAGGGGTTCCTCCCAACCCCCGGGGGCTTTGGGGGCCCCTGGGGGGAAAACAGGTCCCTTTCCCTGGGGCCCTGGGGTTTGCGGACCTTTTTGGGGGTGCAGGGCAAACGCCCCCGTGGGCCTCAAAACCCCCTCACCTGCGCGTCGCTAAAGTCTCCCGGGGTCCCTTTCCTCGGGGGGGCCCAGTAAGGGCCTCGCCCGGGGCTCCGGGGACGGCGGGAAAGGACAAAAGGGGCCCCCCGGGGAAAGGGGGGTTTTTGTTGTTGTTTTTTAAGGGGCTTTCCCCCTTTTTTCCTGTGCCCCCTCGCCCCTGTGGCCCCCCTTTTCCCCCCTGGGGGTTTGCCCCTTTGGGGGCCCCCCCCCCCTATTCCCGCCTCCCCCCATATTTCCCCCGCGGCCCCTAAGCTTGGGATATTCCTGCCGTCCCCCCTTTTTTTGGGGCCCCTCCCTCCTTTTGGCCCCCTTTCCCCCCTCGGGCCCCCTTTAAAGCTGCCGGGGGTAAAGCCGGCGGCCCCTATTTAAAGTTTCTGTGGAAAAAGCCTGGGTTTTTAAAGTGTGTTAAAAATTCCTGCCTGGGCCCCCATAAACCTCCCGGGCCCCCCATAATCCGCCTGGGGCCCCCTAATTCCCCCCTTTGGCCCCCATAAACCTGCCTGGGCCCCCATAATGTGTGGGCCCCTATAATCCTGCCTGCGGGCCCCCCAATCCTCCTGGGCCCCCATAAACCTGCCGGGCCCCCTAACCTTCCTGGTTTCCCCCAAAAGCCTGCCTGGTTTTTTTCCCCCCGCCCCGCCGGCCCCACCCCCCCGGGATGCCCGTGGCCCCTAGCCTCCCGCCCCCTTTTGCCTGTGGCCCCTTATGCCCGCCTGTGGCCCCCCTAACCGCCTGGGCCCCCCAAACCCGCCGGGCCCCCTATAGCCTCCTGGGCCCCATACCCTGCCCCCGGGACCCCTAGGGCCTTGGCCCCTGTGGGGGCCCCCCCTAACCCCCGCCTTGGGCCCCCCTACCCCCCTGGGCCCCCCAAAGGGGGCCCCAAAAAGCCTGCCCGGGCCCAAAGCCGCCCGGGCCCACCCCGTGGGCCCCTAACCCCCCTTGGCCCCTACGCTGCCGTGGCCCCATAAATTCCCCCCTGTGGCCCCTAAACCCGCCTGGGCCCAAAATCCGGGCCCCCCCTGTACCCCCCTACGGGGGCCCTTGCCCCAACCCCTTTCATAAAAGCCCCGGCCCCCTTTTTCCCCGCCTGGTGCCCCTAAATTTTAAACACCTGCAAAGGGGGGAAATATTAATACCGGGCGGGGCCAAAGGGGACTTATATACCTAAAAAATTAAGGATTACTGGAAATGTGAGGAATCTAAGGATTTGTGAAAATCCCAGGGCAAGTCTAGGCCGGGGGCAATTGGCATAAGGTGTGAACCGGGTGGAGAAAAAAGGGAAAGGAACGACGGTGACAAAAAGACGTTCCGTAGTATAAATGTAACTGCATGTAACATTATATTTCTGCGGCCCACATACAACTAGTATCCCAAAAATTATGGTCACTGTATGGCGGTGGTATATGTCTTCAAACCCGTGTACAGCTGATAGTCACATGTGGGGGTTGCGTTCGGTCCCCCGGGGCTGGCAGAAATTATTTAAACCCCAAGTTTTAAAAAGTTTTTGGGGCTTGGTTTTGTAGGGTATTTTTAGTAACAATCCTTGCTGGTAATTTGCTCCATGTATCGGTGGATTTTTTTAGTGACTGAAAATTTTGGGGATTAAACTGTCATACGGGGGGGAGGATTTTGAAAATGCAAATTTGTCCAGGCTGATTTTATTTTCAGTGATGCTGAGGAAGATGGGCGGGAGCTATGTTTTAATGTGCAGAAAATTTTTTGAAGGGGCCTGGGCAGGGGTGAGAGGAATTTTGGTGTGTGGGGGGGAGGGTATTTTTTTGAAGGGGGGGGGGGGGGGGGGCGCCCTTCTGTACTCGCCTAGGGGGACCAAAATGCCCTTTCCGGGCCCTGGTCAGTTAATGCCACACACAAATTGGTCCCGTATATATGCACACAATATCCATCCCCCGTATATATCAACACCATTCCTGGCATATATTGCCACAAACATTCCATGGCCAGTTAAAATATGCACACACATATCCCTGCCGTTATATGCACACACACATATCCCTCCTATATAGCACACAACAATTTTCCATGCCCCGTATTATGCCACACCACATCCAAAGCCCCGTATTTTTTATATACACACACACTATCCATGCCCCGTAAATATGCACAAACATATCCATGCCCCTTTTAATGACCAAAAATATCCATGCCCAGGATATAAACACCAACCCTATCCAAAGCCCGTATATTGCGCACCACTATCCAGCCCGATATATGCACACACAATATCCACGCCCCCCGTATAATGCACACACACATATCCTAGTCAGTATATTGACAACACAATCCAGCCCGTTAATGCACACACACACATCCATGGTCAGTATAAGCACACAACATATCAAAGCCCCTATATATGCCAAAAACCCCATTCCCGGCCTATATATGCACCAAATATCCTGCCCCGGATATATACACACACACATACCCGCCCATATATATGCGCACACAATATCCATCCCCGTATATTTTTGCACAACACATATCCAAAGGGAGTATATATGCACACACACATATCCCTGCCCGTATATATGCAACACAATATCCATGCCCCGTATATATGCCACACACTACCTGCCCAGTATTATGCACAACACATATCCATGCCCCGTTTTTATATGCACACACACAAATACCAGCCCTATATTCACCCCACAACCCAAGGTCAATATTATAAAAAACCCAAAATTCCATGGTCAATATATTGCACACACACATCCAGGCAGTATATACACACACATATCCATGCCGTATATATGCCACAATATCCCTAGCCAGTAAATGCTTTTCACACATATCCTCCCAGTATTTACACACACACAATCCCTGCCCAGTATTAGCACACACCAAATCCATGGTCTATATATGCACACACTATCCCTGGTCGTATTTTATGCCCCCACACACACACACACACATATCCATGGTCAGTATATATGCACCACAAACAACAAAACATATCCATGGTCGTATATATGCAACACCAAATTCCCTGCCAGTTATATCCCCACACATATCCATGCCCATTTTTTGCACACACAATATCCTGCCCAGTTATATAAAAAATTTTATATATATTTTATTTTTTTTAAAAAAAAAATTATTTTAATTGAAAAAAATTTTATCCCATTTTATATTAAAAACAAAAAAAATAATAGTATATATAAAAAATATATATTATAAAAAATTTTTATAAATATCACAAACATTCCATCCCAGTTATATGCACAAAAAATCCTTTCCCCTATTTTGACCCCACAATCCATGCCCAAAATACACACACACATACCATGCCCTTTTAACACAACACACACAAAAACACAAACTTTTCCATGCCCAGTATAATGCACAAACATATCCTGCCCCTTTATTGGGACACACTATCCATGGGTTTTTAACACACACACATAAAACCATTTCGATAATCACACCAAAAACCAACCCAAATACACAAACATATCCCTGGGAGTATAATCCACACAACCATGCGTATATATGCACACCCAATCCTTTCAGTATTTTTAAACAAACAACAAACCATTCAGTATATATGCAACACACATATCCCTTCCCCGTATATATGCCACACACACATCCATGGGCAGTATATATGCACCCACAATCCATGGTCAGATATTTTCACACACACATATCCAGGGGAGTATTAGCAACACACATTCCTGTCAGTATAAAAACACATTTTTCCATGCCCCTATATAGCACCACACATCCATAGTCAGTTTTATATGCACACCCCACCATGGTCAGATATATGCCCAAAAAAACTCCTTGGGCAGTATTTTGCACACACACAACCCTGGTCAGTTTTTTAGCAAAATTTCCCGGGGGGGGGGGGGGCACAAAAAATTCCCTGGGCATATTTATTCACAAACACCCCAATCCCGGGGCAGTTATAGCAAACCCCCACACATCCATGGTCTTATAGCACCCCACACAAACCATGCCCCTATAATGCAACACACATATCCATGGTCAGTATATATGCACAAAAAATCCATGGTCAGTAATATAACCCAATATCCCTGGTCAGTTTAAAATGCCACACCCAAAATTTCCATGGTCAGTAATATGGGACACCCACATATCCATGGGCAGTATATATGCACACACAACATCCCTGGCCCCGTTATTGCACACACCACAATCCATGGTCAGTATAATGCAACCACATATCCATGGGCGTAAAAAAAAAAAAAAAAAAAAAAAAAAAAAAAAAAATTTATCACACACACTATCCATGGCAGTATATATGCACACACAAATATCCATGGTCAGTGTATATGCACACACACATATACATGGTCAGTATATATGCACACACAATATCCATTTAGTTAAATATGCAACCACACACCTTTGGGCTTAAATTTTTGCTCACCCCACACCATGGCCCCGTTAATGACCCCAACCCCTTCCTGGGCAGTATATATGAAACACCCAACCATGGAGTTATATGCACACACAATATCCCTGGTCGTATATATGCACACCCACATCCATGGTCAGTTATATCACACACCAATCCATGGCAGTATATATGACACACAAATCCATTCAGTTATATGCCACACCCAATCCTTTGGGCATATATATGCCCCACAATATCCATGGTCAGTTTTATGCACACAAACAACCATGGTCAGTTTTATGCACACACACTTACTTTAAACACTATGTGAAGATAAGCAGCCGTCCTCGTGCTGCTGTGCTTCCCCGGCCCCGCTTATGTGACCCCCCCCCTCCCCCCCTCCCCCCCCTCCCCTTTCCCCCCCCGCCTCTCTCCACACAGCCCGTGACGCTGCCCTATTCATCCCGCGGAGCCTCGCAGTTTTTTCACTGCCTGTGCCCCGATGCTTAAGCTTGGTAAATAGAGCAAGCCTGGGGCCTGTTCTATTTACCAAACCTCTGAAACAAAGGGAGGCGGGGCCGGCGCGCGGTCAGAGTGCAGGAGACACTGAAACTGTCTATATGTGCAGCTGTGACACTGAGGCAGACCACGGGCCCTGAGATGTGTGGGGTCCCCACTCAAAGCCCTCCTCTCCATATCTATATTTAAAAATAGCTGACATTCCTGTGAAGCAAGGGGGCAGTACCCACCGGCGGCCGCGGGCCCCCCATTGCACAGATCGGCCGGGCCCCATACACCTGTAGTGCCTGTACCACCCTAATAGCGGCCCTGTTATACCGACAGCACAAGTGCTAATTATAAGTCTATAAATGTGTCAGATTGTATTAAAGGGGGTGTTCTCAACATACTGTTTTACAGAACTACAGCCAGCTTCAGACTCACACTTCCTTGTCAGGCTGTGTGTGGGAGGTTCTACAGTAGTGATTGGCATATCAACCCTGCCATTCCTGCTACAGTAATATGAGTTCAAGAGGTTTGTAATCTAAAGTGCACAAAGCTATAGAGCTCTAAGTTTTTAAACTTGTCATTTACTTAAGTAAAAAGCTCCTTGCTAAAGATTAAACTCAGTAGAGAGTGACTCATCATAGTCTGAACACAGCTTGTGGAGCCATCAGATAAGAGAGGGAGCAGGGAGAGGTGGTCAGTAACCTGGAGAGAAATTTGTGTTATGTCCCAAGCAAAGCAAAATTAAAACAGCAATGTATTTGGTAATAGTCTTCATTTACCTTTCCCTACATGTTAAAAGCTAATCATTGTGTTGAGGAAAACTCTTTAAGCTACATTTTTTGGGTTCATAACAGTTTCATACAGAGGCAAATGAAGTACGTTTCCGTCAAAATGATTTGTACGGAACCGTAGTGACTCACTTGCACGGCTTCCACAGAGGCGCATGAGCCCTTATTGTACAGTACAGTAAAGGTCCACCATACTCTTATAGACATGCAGAGGTCTTTTTCTGTTAAATTCTGTATGAATCCAACAGAAACATATACAGACTACAGCACAGCATGACACAATTTAAGAAGGTTTTATGCTCCAAGGGAGAACACCTTATTGTGCAGAGTTTAAAGAAGCCTGTACAGCTGTATGCGAAATAAGCCATGTTCGGGCAGGGCTGCCATAAGAAATTTAAGGGCCCCATGCAGCTACACCCTCTGGTCCTTCTACCCATTACCAGTTCCTATCTTGCACAATATAATTTTTTTTTTCACTTTTTTTATTTTTTTTTTATTTGTTCAGGTCCCCCTGGCAGGTGTACTGCCAATACTGCCCTGATGATGTCCTTGTGTGCAGAAGCTCTAAACAGGATTTATTGTTTCTTCAGACCTGACAAACCCTGTTGAATCTTGCAGACAACACTGGATTTTCAGCAGGCATTTTTTTTACCCTGGGTTACAGCATATAACATTCTTGAACACTAGATGGTGCTAAAGGATTTAAAAAAAAAAAAAAAAAAATCTTATGTCACAACAAAGAACTAGAATTTTAACTATGTTTCAAAATATAATTATTTTAAACCGTGTACAATTTATATTCTTTATGACCAAAGTAACTTTTTTAACCTGACCCATAGCACAGACAACAGTAAGGGTAAGTTCACACGGCTTAATTGCGGAGTGCACTGTGCGCCCCGCAATTACGCCGGGTGTTCGCGGAGTCGCGCTGATCGCCCGCCGGCACCATTGACATGCATTACTCGCGGGACAAAAGCGCCGCAAATAAGGGACATGTCACTTATCTCCCCGGACGTACAATACGATGGGGCTCCTGTTTGTGCACCCAGTTTTAGTCTTCTTATGTGTCCCCATAAAGTAGGTAGGTAAACCCCCAATAAAGTAGGAGGGCAGATAGACACCTTTTAAGTAAGCAGATTTCAATTTGGCAGGTAGGCATCCTCAGTAAGTAGGTAGATTGGTTCCATTAGATAGGCATGTAGGCCTCCAATGAAGAGGCAGGTATATACCCCTTGTACGGTAGGTATATATCCTCCAATTAGGAAGGAAGGTATATAGGTCCTCCATTAGGTAGGTAGATATATATGCCGCCCTATTAGGTAGATAACTATAAAGGACCCCTATTACGTAAGTAGGTATCTAAGCTGTGTTTTAGGTAGGTAGGTATGTAGACCCCCCCATTATGTAGATTTCTATGCCCCCATTAGGTAGGACAGTCTCAAGGCCCCCAGTTGGGTAGGTAGGTAAGTAAGTAAGTATATAGCCTCCCAATTAGGTAGGGAGGTATCTAGGCCCCACATTAGGTAGGCAGGTACAGTATATCAAAAGTGACTACACCCCTCACATTTTTGTGAATATTATATCTTTTCATGGATCAACATGGAAGATATGACATTTTTGTTTAAAATGTAAAGTAGTCATGTACATTTTGGGTTTTACAGAATAAATTTGGTGTGCCCTCAAAATAACTCAACACACAGCTATGTGCTCTTCTTCAGTATGTCACAGTGCATGTTGGCATTCATGGTTCCCTCATGCAGCTCCAAACCATAACATTACCACCCCCAAAGCTTGCCTATAAAAAAAAACCATTTGTTTTTTAAACTCCTCACCGTTTTGCCCCATACGGGCTTGACCCCACTGAACTAAAAAAATTTTATTTTGGGTTCTCATTAGAGCACTCAACGCTTTTTTTGGAAGAGACTATCCTGGATATGATGATGACCATGTGCACTCAACTTCTTTTTTTCGCCATGGGGACGCCTGTCCTGAGGGAACCTGTTTTGTTAAACGGGCTGAAAGGCCCTTGGCCACTGTGCTGCAGCCAGTTTCAAGGTTTTTTTGCCTTTTTCCCTTAAGCCTACGCCATCTTTATGTAGAAAAATTTCTTTTTTTCAGATTCTCAGACATTTTTTGCCATGAAAACCCATGGGGTTTTTCCCTAAGGACCTTTAATGATGAGGGGGTGAGAGCATAACCCCAAATTTTTAACACCCTGCTTCCTTTTACATTTAAGATCTTGTAAAAAACTAAAAAAAAACAGACATGGGGAAAGAGAAAATGGAAAATTGGGCACAATTTGTCAATTTTCACCAATTATAATGGATAACAATATAGTCACCGCCAATCCTTCGTCACTTATACAAAAAATTCTTAGAGAAGGTGGGACATTATAAAACGTAACCTTTATTGCTACATTAAAAAACAAATAATATTCATAATTAACCCTTTTATGTGTATAACAATCCAGCTAAATTATTAGAATGCATCAGAGCAAACAAAAGGGAATATCCACACTAGAATTCCTTAGCAAACTATTGACCACCTATCCTACGGGGTCCGGGAAAAAACGCCTCAATAAAAGGGTTTGGTTAAAAACGCTTAAAAAATGGGCCGTATTTTCCCGGGCCGTAATTACGCCCCCGAAGTGCGCCTTTCGGGCCGAAAAACGGGCCCCCCATTAAAGGTAATTCCCCAGTTCTCAAGAGAACTAAAGGATTAAAGTCCCCCTTTTCCCTTCTCGGGGGAAGCCGGGCCCGGCGGGGGGATAATTTTAAAAGGTTTCCCCCTTTTAGCGGCGTAACGCCCAAATAGCGTGAGTTTTTCAAGGGCCGGCGAAGTGCCGGCCCCCCGCCCCCACTCCCCCGCTCCCGCCCCGCCCCCCCTCCACAAAAGGCCTTTAAATTGCGGGGGGAAAATTAAACCCCCCCATTTTAAACCGTGGAACCTAGCCTAAGGGTGTTCCTGTCAGGAATCTGACCCTACACTAAATATGCCCTAGAAATCCCTGTAGTCCAGTCCAAACATGTTTCGATCCTTCCCCTTTAAATTTTTTAGAAAACCCCATCAGGGGATTAAGGACCCTATCAATTTTAAAACCACAAAAATGGAGACAGACAAAATATCCCCGGTATGCAAAATATAATGATAACAAAAAGAAAACAACAAAAAAATATTGCATTTGGGCCTTAGTCCCCAAAAGTTTCATAGTTTGTTTAAAGCCATAAAAAAAAACCATACACCCAGCCTTTTGCCTTTAGTGTTGGGTCCAGAAAAGGCAAAAACCCCCATGAGGTAGAAGCTAATTGTCCCCCATTTTAGGTAAAAAATCTTCCCCACTCCAAACTGGCAATCAGAAAAAAATCTCTGGAAACAAGACCCCTCTCCAGAATCCTGGCACTATAACTTTTTTTTATATTATTTCACTCAAAATGAAACCCGGCCCCCTTTTTACCTCTGTTTAAATGAAATCACCATGACAAGTTCCTCTGGCAGAGAGTTTTTCCCCAGTCTCACTGCTCTTACAGTTGAGAAAACCTTTCCCAAGTTTATATAGAAAAACCCTTTTTTTTTCTAAATGGGAAGGAAAGCCCCCCTTGTTCTAGAAACATGGGAGAGATCCCCTATAATTTACCTTTAGGGTCCGTCCAAAACGGGAAGGGTTTTTTTTGGGTTTTTAAAAAATGTCTGAAAACGGAAAGTCAACCTTCCACATAATTTTTAAAAGAAAATTTCCCTTCAGTAGCCACACTGAATGGATTTTCGCCAAAACGGTTTTTTTTGACCGCGGCATTTCCGAAAAATTTAGAACGTTTTCAATCCTCCACCCAGATTTCGGGCCGAAGAATGGTTGAGGTGGACGGGGACGGGCGAATCTGCAAACTATGGACAGACCCACCCCCCCCAAAAAACCCTCCCCAAAAAAAAAAAATACCGACCGGGGTTCTTTTAAAACAGAATTGGACCGGTATTTTGCCACTGCCGTGTGGACGCACCTTAGTTATACATATTAATTAGGTCCCCTGAAATCATCTGTTCTCTAAACTATATAACCCTAATCTTGCTGAACTTTCTGGGTATGGTAGTCTATTCAGTCCTATTATTATTTTTGTTGTCCACCTTTGAACCTGTTCAAGCTCTACAATGTCTTGCACTGGTGTCCAAAACTCTACACAATATTCTATGTGTGGTCTGACTAGAGATTTGTATAATGGGAGAGTGATCTTCTCATCATGTGCATCTATGCATCGTTAAAACATCTAATGATCTTATTCACCTTGGCAGCTGTTGCTTGACACTGGCTGCTACAATTACGTTTACTGTCCACTAAGATTCCCAAGTCCTTCTTATCAGTTCTACCAAGAGTTTTATTGTTTAACAAGTAATCATGAAGTGGATTTTTCCATCTCATGTGCATAAGCTTGCATTTATCCATGTTAAACGTCATCTGCCTCTTCTCTGCCTCCAACTTATCCCTGATCCCTTTGTAATAGAACATTATCCTCTATTGTGTTGATTACTTTACACAGTGTAGTATCATCTGCAAAGATCGATATTCTACTCTGCAATCCTTCTGTAAGGCTATTAATGAATATATTAAAGAGAATAGGGCCCGATACTGACCCCTGTGGTACCCCAATACTAATGGGGACCTAATCAAAATATGTACCATTAATCAACACCCTTTTGTTTTCTATCCCTGAGCCAGTTAGTTACCTATTTAAAATAATTTTACCCTAGGCCAAGCATTCTCATTTTACTTACCAACCTTTTATGTACTGCAAAAGCCTTACACTGCTACTCTGTGCTCCACCTGAGACCTGTCCTCTGCCTTTGACACTATTGACGACTCCATACTGCTGCAAATCCTCTCATCCCACAGCATCACAGACTACAGCACCTCTCACTCTCGCACCACCTTCCACTCTTGCCTCTTTCTGTTGGTGTCCCTGGTTCTCTACTCTTCTCTATCTACACTCCTGGCTGGGGTCAGCTCATCGCACCACCTGACTTTCAGTACTACTTGTATGCTGATGACACCAACTTTAAATCTCTGGCCCAGATATTAACTCTCTGCTTTCCCAGATTGTCTATCATCCATATCTAAATTTTATTTATCATCTTTTCACCGTCCAACTTTATCCCCTCATCTGATCTATTTATCACTGTCAACGGCTAAACTTTTCCCAGTCCCGCAAGTTAGCTGCATTGAGATAACCTTTGACTCTTCCCTATCCTTCAAGCCACACATCCAAGCCCTTACCTCTGCCTGTTGTCTCCACCTGAAAAAATATTTCTCAAATTCACTCATTCCTTATCTTCAATACTACAAAAATGTTGGTCCATGCCTACTGAAACATTCTTCTGTGCGGTCTCCCTTCTACCTCTCCTGATCGCCTTCAAAACAACCTCCACTCTGCTGCCAGTCCTATCCACCTTTCTCCTTGCTACTCCTTTGCCTCTCCCCTCTACCAATCCCCTCTTTGGCTACCTATTGCCCAGCAAATTCATTTCAAGTTGCTAACCATGACCTATATAACTTATCGAGTCAATACATCTCTGCCTTAATCTCCAGATACCTCTCATCATGAAATCTCCGTTCCTCACAGGATCTTCTTCTCTGCTTCCCCGTGTCAGCTCCTCACGCAACCGTCTCCAAGACTTCTCCTGTGCTTCCCCCATGCTCTGGAACTCACTGCCCCAACACATCAAACTCTTCTCCAGTCATGCCTCAAAAGCAACACGAAAACCCATCTCTTCAGGATAGCCTATAAACTACAATAATCCTGCTGCCACTATACCACCTCACAAACATGTTTGCCCATCACTTTCTTCTGTCTCTTCTCTCCTTACTTGTAGATTGTAAGCCTTTGTGGGCAGGGTCCTCTCTATCTTTGTACCAGTTGTTAGTTTTTTATTGTCACCATGGTACTTGTTTGACATGTTATGTATGTAACCCTCATGAATGTACAGCGCCTTGGAATTAATAGCGCTTTAAAATAAATAATAATGTTGCACAATATCAAACGCTTTAGAAAAAACATCCAATGCCCGATCCAGTCTAGATCCTCCTCATAGAAGCTGATGAGATTAGTTTGACATGACCAATCCTTCATAAACCCATGCTGGAGCGGAGTTATACATTTATTTTCAGTGAGATAGTTCAGGATAGCATCTCTTAGAAAACCATCAAACATTTTACCCACAACAGAGGTTAAACTTACCGGCCTGCAGTTTCCAGGATCACTTTTTTACCTATTTTTTAATATTGGCACCACATTTGCCATGCACCAATCCTTTGGGACATACACAGTTACTTTACAGTCCATAAATATTAACCCCTTAATGACACTGGGCGTTAATTTACTTCCCAGTGCCGGTAAGGGGCTACACAGCTGGCGGGTGCCAGCTGCTAATTGCATCTAACACCCATCAGTTACAGCACGGGATGGAGTCAGCTACATCCGTGCTGTTTAACCTGTTAGATGCCGTTGTGTCCAAAGGAATGAGAAACGCACTGTTAATCACTCCAATTGGGGTCCCCCTGGCAAGATCTTGGGGCTCAGATCTGTTAACATGGTGGCTGGAAGCCTTCCATCGCCGCCATGTTTTTCATTTTACTACTTCCTGCCCTAAAAATTGGAATAAAAGTGATCACAAAAGTCACATTTATCCCAAAATAATACCAATAAAAAGTACTCTTCAGCCCACAAAAAATGCACCATCACTTGGTGCAAATTTCAAAAATAGAAAATGTTTGGATTTTTTTTACGGTACTATATCATACCGCAAACCCTACATGATTGGTGTTGCCAGAATCGTATCAACCTGCGGAATATAGAGAACACATCATTTGGAATATTTTTGCGGTTTCCCAGTATTTTCTATGTAAGGGTGAATAGCACCATTACATCTTGTCCCGCAAAATAAAAGCCTTACAACATGTGATTCTCAGCAGCACTACCTATTAATTAGCAAGAGGATGCAATGCCTTCAACCCCCGAATCCATAGGGTTAAAAGTATCCAAAAATAGCATGCAAGAAGACCAACTCCAGCGGGTTTCCAAAGTTAAAAAGTGATCTTTATTCCTCCATAACACCAAAAGCATGCCCTGGAGGAATGAAGAACGCTTTTTACCTATGGAAACCCACTTGATGCTGCATTCTTGCATGCTATTTTTGCTAAATAAAAGCCCTCATATGTCTATGTAGATTGAAAACTAAAAGGTTATGGCTTTCGTAAGGCAAGGAGGAAAAGAACGAGTAGTGTTAAGTGTTTTTTTGGGTGTCAGCTCTGCTGACAGATTTCCTTTAAGTTAACTGGTGACCAGTTCACTTTACTGTTGTGAATAGGGGGTTTATAGCACAGGGCTCAGAGGACACAAGATAAAAGCTTTTCATCAAGCATAAAATGCAGCAATAATTGAATGGACAATTTATTATTACAGGGAAGAGAAAATAAGCCATTAGCTTTTAGCTATTTTCAGAAACATGACCTTTTCTCATAGCCTGAGCAGTGTGGGTAAGTAGATAGCATGGCTTCTGATCACAAACACAAATCTAGCAGTAAAGAACCGAGGGAGATTACAGATTAAAGCACAGTGTTATTTAAATGCCTTAAAAGTATATATAGTCAAAACCTCATCCACAAGCCGTACCATAGATCTGCTTTAATGTCACCAAGTCTGAATATGACCTGTTTTTAGAGCAATGTGTATGAAGCTAACTGTACACGTAAGATAAAGTCTCACGAACATTTTTGGTGGAATAGCTCAGTAATCCTGTTTCTATGGCATATTGTAAACTGTGGTAAATATTATGGGGCAGATTTATTAATACTGGCTAATACTTATGGCAAAATATATGAAAACCGTCTAGGTCTAAGACTTAGGGCCACATGTATGAAAACCGTCTAGGTGTAAGACTTTTTGTCACCCATAGCAACCAATCAGAGCTCCCCTTTCATTTCATATAGTGATCTGGAAAAATGAAAGAGGAGCTCTGATTGGTTGCTATGGGCAATAAAGTGAGTTTTAGACCTAGATGGTGTTCATACATGTGGGCCTTAGTGTAAGGTTTTAAAGGTTCCACACTGATTAGCTTTAAACATGAAGACAAAGGTAAATACAGATTTTTACCAAATACATTGCTGTTCTGATTTTGCTTTGTTTAGGAGATAAGAGATTTTATCTACTGTTTATGTACCCAAGCTTCTCTAGAATACCAACCACCTCTCTCTCTTCTCATTCCTCCAGCTGCCCTGTCTGACCTTGGTGACTCACTCCCTGATGTGCTCCTTATCTTGAAGTACAGGAGCTTATTTACATTACTTACTGACAAGATGTGACCCTTTAGAGCTCTGTAGCCTTGTGCACGAACAGCTAACAAACCTCATGCACCCATGTTACTGTAGCAGGCTCAGATAGAAATAGCAGAGTTAATAATGCCAATCACTACTGTAGACCCGCCCACAGCCTAACCAGGAACTGTGTGTCTGAAGCTGCCTGTTTCTCCGTGAAACAGCATTTAAAAATAAGCCACACTTATCACAGTGTTGATAAATCTGACGCAAGTTCAGACTGTCTTGGTTAACTTGACACCTTACTTTATGCCATTAATTGTGATGAAATTGTTTTGGTGCATGGCGTGTACCATGCCCTCTTTCAAGAAAACCACACCCATTTTGTCAAAAGGCACAAAAGTGTCTAGAAACTATCTGAAACACATAATAAATGAGGTGTAAAGCAGATACATCAGTATTTTTGGACAATGCGTGGCTTACCTGTGTGTTTTTTTGTAAGGACCCTGTGATTGGTTTGCACTTCTGAATAGGGCCTAAATAGATCCTGTCTACTTTGTGTGAGACTGGAGCGGCTGACCACTGGTGGATACAAGTGTGCAACAAGTCCTGACTTCTAGGTTAGACCTGCACAAAAGTTAGGCCTGCAGTGTTTTATGGAAGAAGACTAACTATTTATATGGGCTGTCTTGTAGTTAAGATTTAAAGGGGTAGTCCCACCATACACATTGATGACATATGGATTGGATATGCTCCACCTCTAGAAATCAATAAGAGAGTTCTGACCACCTGTCCGCTCAAAACAGAGAAGTTTCTTCTCTAAATAGGTGCAGGTTCCAGAGGTGATATTGATATTCTATCAATATGCCATCAATGAGTATGGTGGGACAAACCCTTTTAGGTTTTGTAGCTGCAGAGATGGATAGCTTGCCGGGCCAGGTGCAGGCTGTGACTGAGGCCGATAAGAATGATAATAGTACCAGTCTGTTGAGCGATCAATTCCTGGGATATCAGATTGTACATGGCCAAAACTGATTTATTTAAAAATTAGGCCCAAGGCTAGAGAGAACAGTTACTGGGGCCTAAATTGGTTCTATTAGCTTGGTAGAAATGTCACAAGGCATTATGGGAAAGGGGCTGAGACGCCCACAGCGCCCTCTGTTGGATGTAACAAATCCTCAATTTGCTTTTGACCCACCGAGTCTTGAGAAAGCAAAAAGGATTTTAGCCACGCAGTATCTCTCATCTGCAGACAACGCTGTTTCAGGATTTTTGACCCTCTTCAGTGCAGAGCAGAGCGATACTGGCTGGCCGTTCGTTCGGTGCTCTCCTTAAGGAGAGATCTTCCCTTCCTGAGCTACTCGATGCCTCCCACACAGCCAGCCAGTATCGCTCTGCTCTGCACTGAAAGGGACAAAAATCCCGAAACAGCGTGTTGTCTGCAGATGAGAGATTACTGGCGTGGCTAAAATCCTTTTTGCTTCTCAAGACTCGGTGGGTCAAAAGCAAATTGAGGATTTGTTACATCCAACAGAGGGCTTGCGTCTCACCCCTTTCCCATAAGCCTTGTGAATGAGATGCTAGTAAGGCGAAAAGGCAAAACAAACTCTACAAGCCGTTCGTACATGCTTTCCTCATGAATTTCCTTCCTGCTACTCGATGCTCCCACACAGCCAGCCAGTATCGCTCTTCTCTGCACTGAGGGACAAAAATCCGAAACAGCGTTGTCTGCTGAAGAGAGATCGGCGGGCTAAAATCTTTTTGCTTCTCAAGACTCGGTGGTCAAAAGCAATTGAGGATTTGTTACTCGACAGAGGGCGCTGTGGGCGTTCAGCCCTTCCATAATGCTTTGGAAATGCAGATCTAAGTAGAGGGCAAAAGCAAAACAAACTCTAAGCCGTTCGATTCGGTGCTTCTTAGGAGAGATCTTCCCTTCCTTGGTAGAAATGGACATGCTAAGGCTTGAGTGTACCTGGTAGGGGACCAATGTAAGCATGAGTCAGGAGTGAGACGGTGTAGAAGGGAACAGTGCAAAGGGTTAGTGAAAGGGTAATAATGTAGTTGGTAGTAATTCTCAGCTTGGTTTAACATGACCTTCAAAACACAAACAAAACCCACACAAACACATAAAATTGTTCCATGTGAAACCAGATTTTGTAAGTTAATCTTAACTTGGTTTCTAGGTGTTCTCAGATCAGTCTAGTTGGTTGCAGCTGGTCTTTCTATACAGGGCAGTTCCTAGGCTAAATTTCACTCAGGGCGAGGTAAAGAAATTTCGCGCCCCCCCCCCTCCCGATAACATATTGCACCACAGTGCATCACCATAAACCAAAGCCAAAATACAAAAAGTTAACCCAAATCTGCCCTAAAAA
>JAODAL010027813.1:0-54339 GCA_025379985.1 Phyllomedusa bahiana
CCTCCCGGGGTCCAAACATGCGGGGGGCCGGGGCCCTTTTAGCGCTAGAGCCGCGGCCCCGTGCTGCTCAGCTGGCAGCGGTGCAATGTAATTACCTCATCGCGCCGCTGGCTGTGCGCCCGAGGAGCTGCCGGAGGAGCGCAGGACTGAAGAGGACACAGCGTGCTTGCCGGGGGAGTTATGGTATTAATGTTATTTTTAATGGCGTTTACCTGCCTCAGTGCCCCATATACCTGCCTGTGCCCCTATATCTTTCTAACTTCCTGAGAGTGACCCTATATCTATACATACTGCCAGAGGGTAACCCTATATCTATATACCTGTCTGAGTGACCCTATATCTGTATACCTGCCTAAGTGACCCTATCTTTATATACTTGCCTAATTGAGGGGACCTATACACCTACCTAACTGAGGGGACGTATATACCTATAAGTAAGGAGTTGCTGGAAATGTGAGGATTCTAAGATATTTGTGTCCAAATCTGCAGGGACGAGTATTGGCCAGGAGAAGTCAACCTGAAGGTGTGAACCGGAGGGAGAAGAAAAGGGAAAGTGAACAACGCTGATCAGAAAAGGCGTCTCCTGTGAGTCACTAACTGTAACTGCAGTGTAATTATTTATATTTCTGTCGAGCATCTACATACAACTAGTATCTACCACTATCTGGTCACTGTATGGCGGTGGTATATGTAACCAAAGCCTGTGTACAGCTGATAGTCACATGTGGGGGTCGCATTTGGTCAGGATCTGGCAGGATTATTTGATCCTTAAGTAGTAATAGTTTTGGGTCTTGGTTTTGTAGGAGTTTTTTTTTAGTAACAATCACTTGTCTGGTAGATTTGCTCCATGTGTAGGTGGATTTTTTGGTGACTGTTTAGGGATATTGTCATACGGAGGTGAGCGGTTTTGAAAAAGTAAATTTGTCATTGCTGATTTTCATTGTGCAGTGACTGTTGAGGAGATGGACGGGATCTATGTGGAACGTGCAGAAAATTAGTGACAGGAACAGAAGGTTTTTCTCTGTAAAAACACATCCGCAGTTCACAATGAGACGCAAAAAATGCCATGTGAACCCAGCCCTACTGAGCAAAACACAAAGGGCCCCGGATGTTTTAGGACCCTAACAAACGCCCCTGCCCTTACTGTACACCAATGCTCTGGATGAGGTTTGAACAATTGACCTGTGGTGCAGATTTTTACCCCCTTATGCTGTAGAGGGATGAAATCCACATTAGTTATCTACACCCCTGCTGTGAGGTTATGGCTAAACAATTGGTCACATATGAACCTACTTTTAGCGTCTGAAAACAGAGAGTAACACCACATTATGGAGACACGCACATGAATTTATTGAGGTCGCAAGCCTAATGGACGACGGAAGATGAGCGGCGCGACAGTCATTTATGGAATGTATGAAATATCTGACCATGTTGACGTTCTAGAGGACACAACACATCCAAAAAATGAAGATGCTAGAACATCCTGATCACTTTTACTGGCCAACCATGGTGGTTGCTTTACCTTACAGTACTGAGATTCTTCAGGGTTGTTACCAGTAACTCCACCTATAGTTTCTGGTAACACAGTGGCTCAGTGGTTAAAAGCACAAACCGCATGGAGAGAATTACACACTTTAAAAGGACACAGAATCTAAAAGTGGCCCCTAGTAGGACAAGGAGGCCCCTGGAAGGTAGAGGAACAGTGGTGCAGAGCAGTGCTAGGACAGGGACAGACATTTTGTACAAAAACTGTTCACATTTTAATAGCGGCATTTGAAATTTTCATCACTTAATTCAATCTCGTTCTTAATCCATTTATTAAAATTGAAAAAAAAAATTTAGTAGTCCAGAGAGGTATGAGAGATGATGGGACAGGCGGCTTCTCTCTCGTCTTGTATTAGCTGCCAGTTATGGATAACGGGATGGAAGAAGGTTACAGTAGGTGCATCTAACCAGAGGCAGCAGTGTCACATCCGGGGTTATATACTCCAGGGCATCTGGAAGGCGCTGGCTGGGAGGGGGGTACAGTGTGTGGCTTCAAAGCTGCTTAGATACTTCTGTGCCTGTGAAGAAGGGAACAGGTCATAGAGCAGACAGGTAGCATTTACACATCCATTACAGTAAAGGAAAGTAGAGTCCTCTTCATTATATTCCCAAGCTCTGGCAATGTAGCTGCATATGGCCTCAGTATAGGCAGTCCCCAACATTCACCGTTCCGACTTACATCTGTCCCATAGTTACAAACTGAGACATAGGCTGTGTCCACACGGCTTATTGTCGGTGTAATTGCCGGATTATCGCCCGCAATATTACCGCTTATGTGTCGGCAGCGGGGGGGGCAGCTCGCCGGCCCCATAAACATTCATTATCCCCGGCGCGGATTCCGCCGGGATAATTGACATGTCACTTTCTCCCCGCTCACGAAATCCGGCGAGAGGAGACGGAATCCATAGTTCTCTAGGAGAACTGTGAATTACCGTAATGACTGGGACGGATTTCAGCCATATTTCGCGCAGTATGGCACGAAATACGGAATGAAATCCATCCCAAAATAAGCCGGGTGAACATGGCCTTATGGGGCACGCTAGCACTTGTAGTTCTATGTTCCACGGCAGATAGAACTGTGGAACGACAAGTTCCAGCATGCCACAGCAGCACATTAGGTAAAAAGTGGTGAAATCTTAACAGGGGCACAGACAGCAAAACAATGTAAAAACCCTTGCCTGCACTGGCCAAAAAAAAAAAAAAAACACTTTATTGCCGGAGTTACATTTAAAAAATAAACCTGTTCTGACTTGCATACAAATTCAACTTAAGAACAAACCTGCAGTCCCTATCCCATTTGTAACCTGGGGACTGCCTGTATTTGTAGGCCACAACTGGGGGGTGGGGGAGGGGGTTGGAGATGGGAATGCTTGTATATCTTCTGGGTTTCAGCTTACAAATACAAAATACACAATCGAAAAACAATGTATGAACCCAGGCCTACAGCAGGGGATGCAGTTACAGTTTTTCAGTCTCTTAAAAAAAAAAAAAAAAAAAAAAAAAAACACAACTTTTTTTTCTCCTCCCATTCAAATTACTTTTTGATTTTCCACTTAAGCCATATAATGGACAAAGTTACATAGAGAAAATCATTAGAAAAATATATATTAACATATAATATGTAATATTGCTTGTAACAGTCATTGCAAATTCTTCATACGTTTACACACACCCCATGTGTGACCCCTGTGAGGCCTGTTCTGTTCCAGCGCTGCCATTGCTCATACTGCAGCCATATGTGCTGTTCACATTGGAAGAGACCTCTCAAGCCAGTCACTGGCTGTGACATTGCTGGTGCTTAAATGGAGTTTGTTACTTTTATTTTTTCTACGCCTTTTTATTTTATTATTTTACCCCTCCTGGACTGCAGAGCCTTTTATTTTAAAATTAATAAACTGACAACATATGTTCATAATACAGGCCGTCCCCGGGTTACAAACAGGATAGGGACTGTAGGTTTGTTCTTAAGTTGAATTTGTATGTAAGTCGGAACAGGTAGATTTATTAAATGTAATTCCAGTCAAAAAATTTTTGGGATAGTACAGGTAACAGTTTTTACATTTGTTTTGCTGTCTGTGCTCTTTTTAGCAGATTTCACCTAACGTTCTGCATCTCATGTGCAGCTGTGGCATGCTGGCACTTGGTTATCATGGGGTGTTACTCAGTGTTGAATGTCAGCCACGCCCCATAAGTCTCCGTTTGTAACTAGGGGACGTATGTAAGTCGGAACGATGTAAGTCGGGGACTGCCTGTATTTTCAAAAAAGCTTGGTTGCACTTAGTATACCAAAGCAGTATTGCTTTGGTATTGAGTGGAAAATTATTGATAGTCAACCAACTAAACCATGCTCTTGGCACATACTTATTAGACCAGTGTTTCTCAACTCCAGTCCTCAGGACCCATCAACAGGTCACGTTTTCAGGATTTCCTCAGTATTGCACAGGTGATAGAATTATTGTCAGCGCATTCTATGGGATTTCCTAAAAACATGACCTGTTGGTGGGTCTTGAGGACTGGAGTTGAGAAACACTGTATTAGACATTTGGCCATGGAAGGCCTAGGGGCTTTTATTTGGCCCTTAGCTCCCATGTCAGCCCATGGCCAACCCTTGATAAAATTTGGGGGTGCCCACTGGGTTGCATATAAAGCCCCTCTTAACTGCCTAAACACCACAGTTGCTATTGATCGCAGCCATCAAGGAGGTTCTCCGCCAAAATGAAGCCATCACATCCAGGGCTCGTGGGCGGATCACGTGCAATCGCCATTACGGCTTTTACCAGACCCACATCCTGCAGACGGAGGACACATCCATCATTCTATGTAAAGGGTTCGGTGAATACAGGAGGTTGCATAGAGGTGGTCCATCTTAGATAAAAGCACGGCAAGTGTGGACTGCACCAGAAGAAGTGAAACAATCTACTGTCATTCTAGAAGATTGTGTTTCAGGGCAGGGTGGGAATGTGAGCATAGTGTGCTCCGAGCACCGAGAGAAGCGGCGCTCCAGGGCAAGTGACGGTGTTGTGTAATCCACACAGTGAGGTGCAAAACAGTGTGTGGGGAAAGCAAGAGAAAAACAGCAAGACAGGTAAAGTGACAGAACGTGCAGGCTCTTCCATATGTACCAGGTATAGCGCCAGCTGCTGCCGTCCTTCTGTACTCATTTCCTCACCTAAATGAATCAAGAAGAGACGCATCAGTTGATTGTGCTTGGTAACGCCAGCTGCAGATGTAATGCGGTCACAATACATAGACCACTTTCCTACTTTACCAAACAGTGCACCACAAAACCCTATAGTGACCCACGGTCAGGTCAGTTGGGGGGTCTGGGTGTTGGTGCTTTTGTTGGACAGATTACAGAGGACCATCATGTGTGCGTATTAAATGGGTGTTCCTACCATAGAATTCACCAGTATATCTGTATAGCCTAATACGTGCAGAGGTGGGGTCTCCACCTACTTTGGGAACAGGCCCCCAGAAGTGTCGGCTCAGAACAAATAGCCGGTCACGCTTGTGCACGATTCTTCATTCTGCTCTATGGGAGGTCTGAGTACAGTTCTACACACAGCTCCCTTGTACTGGGAACCCCCATAGAACAGAATGGAAAGTTGTGTACAAGCGAGGCTGGCTCTTTGTGCTGAGCGGACACTTTTGGAGGCCTGTTCCCGAGATAGAAGTAGGTCAGAGAGGAGTGACCTGCTTCTATCAGACTATAATAGTATATTCTATTGAAATGCCATCAAAGTCTATGATGGTAACAACCCTATAAACGGGTGTTCCAAAGCTTTCAAAAGCTTGTTTGTCCGATGGGACATGATTAAAAATAGAAAAAAGAAGCCTACTTACCCCCCGTGACGCTCCCGTTCTGTCCCAGTGGCCGTCCTGTTCATCCCCGCTGCACAGTGACCGCACATGGTTCACAAGCTATGTGCATCCAATCACAGGCCACAGCGGTCACGTGCACAAAGTTGTGGCCTGTGATTGGATGCACATAGCATGTGAACCATGTGCGGTCACTGTGCAGCGGGGATGTACGGGACGGCCACTGGGACAGAACTGGAGCGTCACGGAGGTGAGTAGGCTTCATTTTTTTTTTTTTAATCATGTCCCATTGGACAAACAAGCTTTTGAAAGTCTTGGAACACCCCTTTAATGCCACAATACTCAACCCCTTATTGAACTGACAGTGCATTTGGTGCTCTTCAGCCTCTGTTCTGTACTATAGCACTTTCTGGCTAGTATCCTTCCCCTCTCTATTGGTTAAAGACTTTAGTGACTACATATACTTTTCTTGTACTTCTTTTACCTGCTCTATAGTTGGTCATTTGGGATTAACCATTTGTTACTGTGTCTGAGTCAATGTACCCATTAAGCATCAATTATTCTTCTAATTATTCCCATTATTTTAGGTATTGATTCTGAATTACACTATATATTGATAGTTGCTTATTTACAGTGGTCCCTCAAAATATTGTATCCTGAGACCATTGTAACACACAATGGTCTTTCCTGGGACATTGTATGCCGAGTTTGGTTTCAAGATACAATGTTCCAGCCAATTATCATGGACATTTTACTTGCATGCAGTGATTGGTGGTCTAGTAGCTCCTCTCTACAGTACAGTGCGGTACTACATGTCCTGTACTGCTCTTACATGTATTAGTGAGTGCATGCAGTGATTAGTGGTCTAGTAGCTCTCTCTACAGTACAGTGCGTTACTACATGTCTGTACTGCTCTTACATGTATTAGTGAGGTGCATTGCAGTGATGGTGGTCTAGTAGCTTCTCTCTTACAGTAAGTGCAGTACTACATGTCCTGTACTGCTCTTACATGTATTAGTGAGGTGCATGCAGTGCTTTGGCGGTCTAGTACGCCTCTCTACAGTACAGTGCGGTACTGCATGTCCTGTACTGCATTGTTACATGTATTAGTGAGTGCATGCAGTGATTGGTGGTCTAGTAGCCTCTCTACAGTACAGTACTACATGTCCTGTACTGCTCTTACATGTATTAGTGAGGTGCATGCAGTGATTGGCGGTCTAGTAGCCTCTCTATAGTACAGTGCGGTATTACATGCCCTGTACTGCTCTTACATGCATCAGTGCAGTGCATGCAGTGATTGGCGGTCTATAGCGCCTCTCTACAGTACAGTGCGGTACTACATGTCCTGTACTGCTCTTACATGTAATAATGAGGTGTATGCAGTGATTTGCAGTCTTTAACGCCTCTCTACAGTACAGAGTGGTACTACATGTAAGCGCAGTACAGGACATGTGCAAGGATGAGCGGCTCCTTTGGCCACCAGGTGAGGGCTCTTATGTTTCTCTCTGGTACATTGTGTCCATGACCCGAAGAAGCTCTTGTCCTTATCATAGAAAGTGATTTCCAGCAGCTCTTTCTGATGTTCTATGTAAGGATTTTATTTTATTTCACTTTGTATTGTGTTAATGACTTTTTCAGGCTTTGGAAGCAATAATCAGTTTTCCCATAGAGTTATGGTTTAAACCTATAATATTCATTGGTTCCAGGACAACCACTGTATGTTTAAAGGCGGGACTGTATTGCATTATCATTTATATGCACTTTAATAAGACCATGTATTTTGAGGTGACATTATTAATCATGGAGTGTCTTTTCCAAAACAGACTAACTATAGCCATGACAAGGTGTGGTTGTGGATTCTCACAATAACCAAATGGCTAGATCAGGGGTGTCAAACTGCGGCCCTCCAGCTGTTGGGAAACTACAACTCCCATCATGCATTTGTATAATCTATAACAGTGGGCATGATGGGAGTTGTAGTTTCCCAACAGCTGGAGGGCCGCAGTTTGACACCTGTGGTCTAGATGGTATACAATTTGGGGAGAGGCATGAGGATGTGAATATATCCCAGATATCAAGGGTCCGTTCTCTTCTAGAAACTTTGCTGCCTTGAATCATCCCTCACCAGGCTACTTACCTACGCTCCATGGATACTGGCCCAAATTCTCTGCTTTATAGGACTCTAGGACAGACAGACACCAGTCCTCCTCCACTCCGTAGTGACTTAGTACAGAGGCTGCAAAAGGACACAACATGGCATTAAAGGGCTTGTATGATCGTGTAAAAAGAAAAAAAAAAAAAAAAAAAAAGGTTAAACACCTATGAAAGCTGCTCTCCTCCGGTGTTACCTTTGCTCCAGTTGACACGGCAGCAACCCCCTGGCCTCAGTGGTCATCGATGATACAGGAAGAGACCACCGACACCTGTGACAGGCCGCAGAATCCTATTACCAACGAACATGGAGCCAGGGAGCAACGGCAGCACTGGGACAGAGCTATCTTCAGAGGAGACTGAAAGAGGACCCGTTTCCTGATGTCCGATATAGTAAGTCCTTGTGCACCCTAAGGCCCCGTTCACACGACGGATTTGGCCGCGGGTTACGACGCGGTTTCCGCGGCCAAATCGCGGCTAGTTTATTAACATGGTTTCCTATGGGAAACCGCGTGAATATTCACACGCCGCGGGTTTGGCCGCGGCCCAAACCCACGCGTGTGGAGAGCTCTCCTGTCAATTCTTGACAGGGAGTGCTCTGTGCGGCGGCCGCGCGGTGCTGCCGCGGGTGGTGCGCGGCTCGGTTTGCCCCCTGCTATTAATTTGCCCCACGGGTTTTGGCCACGGGAACCGCGGAGTGAGAGCCGCAGCGAAACCTGTGGCCAAAACCGCCGTGTAAACGGGGCCTTAGACATAATTCCGGGGCATCTTCCCTTATATCTCTGTTGTGCTGTTCCCCTGTTATTTCTCCTAGAAATGTATTACTGAATCTGACAGCTGGGTGTTACCAGTTGTACAGTGTGATTTTGTCCAATCAGAGCTGACAGTCATTGGGGCAAATTTAGGGTCTAACTCTTAACACAGTTTTACAATGCACTACGTTGATCATAGTGTGGATGAATCTGGCACAGGTCTAACGTTACACCATTTTTAAGTTGGCCAACTTTATGCCACTAACTGCACTCAAATTTTAGTGGATCTTTGAGCGTACACTAAGCCACACCCCTTTTTCTTGTGAAACCAAACCCCTTTTGCAAAGGCCACACCCTTCTTGTTAGAAGAGGTGCAGAAGTGTCCAGAAACTGTCTAAGGGTATGTTCACACGGTTTATTTTGGGTCGCATTTCGTTGCGTATTTTGCGGCGTACTGCGCTGAATGCGCGGGGAAATGCGCCCCATAATTACGGTAATCCATAGCTCTCAGAGAATAATGGATTACACCTCCGCTCCCCGATCGTATTGTACACGCGGGGAGATAAGTGACATGTCAATCATTTGCGGCGAATACGTGCTGTGAGTAATGCATGTCTATGGGGCCGGCGCCCCCCCTGCGGGAGTACGCACGTATTAGCGTGAGCTCCCGAAACACACGATGTACTGCAGCGTAGTACATCGTGTGAACATACGCTAAAACACACCAAATATTTATGCCACAAATTGTGCCAGGATTCTAGCGCAACGGCCCTGATGGGACTTATGTATGCACGCTAAGAGCAAGGCTGTCTTATATAGCAACAAACATATAGCAACCAATCAGAGCTCCCCTTTCATCTCTTTTACTGTTCTGGAAAGATCACAGCTGAGCTCTGATTGGTTGCTAAGCGCAACAAGGAGAGTTTTACACTTAAAGGGGTTTTGCCACCATGTAAAGTCGACGTGGGATGCTTAGAAATCACAAGTTTGGCAATTTCCTAATTGCAGGTCATTAAAAAAAGTGTAAGGTGCCACAGCTGCAGCCTTCGATACCTTATCATTGTGTACAGCTGGTTGTCATTGGAGCCGACCTGTTCTAAGCCTCCTGCCTGTCTGGCCGCGCTTGCGTGGTTCATTACTCTTCCTCTGAAGCCCCCTCGGGAACGAGCACGTCCTGACATGCGCAGTAGCTCCCCACCCGGACAGGACAGTCTGTCGGCTCCTCACTTCCCCCCCTCCTTCCTGCTCGCACAGAATCTTCACGGACTGTGCTTGACGGATGTGCTGGCTGTTCTCCAGATTCTTAGCCACGCTCCCTTACTCCATGTCTACGCTTTTCTATGTTCCAGTTCCTTGCTCCGTTCCCTTACTCCTTGTCTCCTACGTTTCTCTATATTCTGGGTCTTTGTCCCGCTCCCTGCTTTTAGTTACGTAGCTCTCAGGAGCGCGCACGACTCACAGCGCGATGACGTCACTAAGTGCCGTATGGAGGGCGTTTTTTTTTTTTTTTTTTTTAAACTACCCAGGCAGAGAACGCCCCCGATCTCAAGACCCAGGGGACCAGCGGCAGCGTGTGAGGTAGGGAACAGCCGTCTTGGCAAAACCCCTTTAAGCTTGTTCACACAGCGTTTTTGGATCCGAAAATCGCATTAAAAAACGCAGCGTCAATCGGATCCAAAACGCATCCAATATGCAGCTGCGTGTTTGGCTGTGTTTTAGCTGCAGCAGGATCGCACCCTATAGTTTATTATAGGGCTCCTGTTGCATCTTTCGGATCAAGAATTGACATGACAATTCTTAGAACAGATCCGAAAGACGCAGTGAGACGCACATCGGAGATCACTCGTCTGAACGCCAGTGCGGGTTTTACATTGTAAGCAATATAAAAATCGCACTCTTCATTGTTAGATGCAGGTTTGGGTCTGTCTAGACAGACCCAAACACACATCTAGTAACCTATGTTCACATGGACTGAACGCGCCGTGTGAACATACCCTTAGAGCACAGGTGTCAAACTGCCGGCCCTCCAGCTGTTGGGAAACTACAATTCCCATCATGCACTTGTATAATTTATAACAGTGGGCATGATGGAAGTTGTAGTTTCCCAACAGCTGGAGGGCCGGCAGTTTGACACCCCTGCCTTAGACGGTTTTCATAAACCAGGCCCACTGTGGGCAGGGACACGCCCCTCTGAAAACTGGAAAGGTAACACCCAGCTGACAGATTCAGTAATACATTTCTAGGAAGAACAACAGCACAACACAGAGTTATATGAGAAGAGGCTCCAGAACTGAAAATAAGAATTTACCGAGACAGATATACGGAGAGGTCACAGGTCCTCCAACTTTTTTTTCTATTTTCAAGGACAATACTTTTACACTAATGGACAACACCTTAAAGTACAGAAAGCATAAAGAACGCTATGACGAGGATCAGCCTCCTGCACAAGGTCATGGACAGCAGGACAATATACGGGATGGTCGGGCTCACCTTCTTCTTCTGGAGTGCTGGCTGAGACCCACATCCTTACCGCCCTCCTGCTCTCTTCTGTCATCACATTTGGGTAACAGCAGATACAAAGAAAAGTACGTTAAGGATGAACCAGAACCATAGCAGTCCACATACCATACACCCGACGAATCATTAAAAGGGTTTTCCTACTATTTTACATGACGGCACATTGATTGATTTGGCTCAGAGGTTGTGACCTTTTTATCCCACCAGAGGTTTTCCTCATTTAACGGCGCCCCGACCCCTGCTGAGCGAGGAAGAATGGGAAGAACATGCCAACTCTATGAACATAACTGGTCAGGACCAGTTTTTCCTCTACGTAAATTACCCACTGGTCAATGCTTATTTCCATCCTTACCTTCCAAGAGCCATATGAGGGTGTGTGTTTTGCAGGACAAGTTGTATTGTTTCTATTACCAAAAAATGTATTTTAGGGTGGGGCATTGGGGTGTAAAGGATGCACTATGTTTATTTTGCAGGTCGACTATGGAGATTTTTTTTTTTAAATGCTTTATCTTCTGAGATAAAACTATATTTTTATACTCGCTGTAAAGCCCTCTTGTCTTTGGATTATTTAAGGCCTCGTTCACACGGCTTATTTCAGAACGTATTTACATCGGATTGCCGATCGTAAATATGTTCTGAAATCTGTTGAAAATCAGTTGCAAATAAGTGTCACTAAGTGTGGGAAGTATTTGTAACTGATTTCCCGACGGATTCACCATCTCCAATCATTGTAGGTGGTGAATCCGTCCGTAAATAATTGACATGTGAATTGTTTTTCCGTCCGGTTTGCCGTCGTCAATCCGCGGCGGCAATCCGGAACGGAACTACGCGTCGTGTGGAACGACGAGCCGTATTTTCTATTGAAATCAATAGAAAATAGGCTGTGACTTATTTCGGACTGATTTGCCAACGGATTGACAATCGTCAATCCGTCGGCAAATCCGCGGCGAAATAAGCCATGTGAACGAGGCCTAAGGGTTTTAGGTTTTTTGGTGGGGTGAGCTGTAATTTTCATTGGTACATGTACCTTTAAGCAGTTTCAGAACATTTTTGCTGGGAGGTGTGGTGACCAAAACAACAACCACCACCACCACCACCACCACCTGCAAACTCAACATTTTTTGTAGGTTTATTTTATTTTTTTTTTTTTTTAAGCACTTTGGGTATGTTCACACGGCGTGTTGGAACCGAAAAACGCATTCAAAAGTGCTGCTTAAATCGCATCCAGAACGCATCCAACATGCAGTTGAGTGTTTGGATGCATTTTGGCTGCAGCAGGATCACACCCTATAGTTTTAAATAGGGCGTCTGCTGCATCCATCGGATCAAGAATTGACACCTCAATTCTCTGAAAGAGGCAAGTAAAACACCTATCGGTGATCACTGGTCTAAACGCCGATGTGTGTTTTACATTGAAAGCAATGTAAAGTCACACTACTCATTGCTAGATGCGCATTTGGGGGTCGGAAACACTGATCCAACACACCATGTGAACATCCCCTTAAGACCTTACATTACCCGACGTGAACATGCAACATCTCAAACACTACAATACACTGCAATACTAACGGCAGCTTGTAATAGATGCACCAACATGACGGACCTGGGGACCTTCATTAGGCCCCCGCTGCCATGACACCCAAACAGTACACCATGATTGCAGGGAAGAGGGTCCAATGTCTTAGGTGCTGTGGTTAGTCTGGCTGCAGCATCTAAGTGGTAAAATGTTGGATCTGAGATATCTGGGACAAGTGTCAGCGGTCATTCACAGGCGACACACCCAGTATAGACTGGGCTAAATTCCTAAACCCGCTCTGTACATCCTTAGCGACAACATGACAAACAAGCCTAAGATGTACTAATGTTATTTACTTTAGTTACTTGTTTTAACGTGTGTGTGTAGTAATATATTATATATATATATATATATATATATATATTATATTATATATATATATATATTATATATATATATATACATATATACACACACACACATACATACACACACATAGTGGGAATTAGCTCAAACGGAGGCGGTCCTTAAACTACACACACATATATATATATATATATATATATATAATATATATATATATATATATTATATATATATATATATATAAAGTATATATATATATATACACACACACACACACACATATATACCACACACACGTTATTAAGGGGTTAAGACAAGTAACTACTATAATGTAATAATATATAATATATTACATTATAGTAGTTACTTGTCTTAACCCCTTAACGTGTGTGTAATATATATATATATACACACACATAATACATATACATATATATATATATATATTATATATATAATATATATATATACACACATACACATATACACACACACGTTATTAAGGGGTTAAGACGAGTAACTAAAGTGAATAACACTAGTATATCCTAGGGGCTTGTTTCACAGACAGGTCGGAGGCTCCGCTCAAAACCTCCATAGCAAGCTGCACTATTTTTTCGGTCTAGATGGCAAACACCATGGCTGTAACCAGACGGATGCATTGTAAGTAATAGGGTGCACCGTGGGTTTCTGTTGTGAAACTGATCCATAGGTGCCGGTTTTCACCTCTGTGACGGAGGTTCTGATCTGAGCCTCTGTTGGAGATGTGAACCAAGCCTTTGGCCAGGTTCACGGCATCGGAGGTTCCACTGCAGTTTTTCTTGTGAAAGATGGGAAAAAAAGTTAGAGCGGCATGCTGCGCTATTTTTTCTGAAAAAAACAGACACCATGGAGACATCAAACAGATCTATTATAGTCAATGGGGCCCGGCAGGTGCCGTTGGTGTCCACTGTAAAATGGGTCCAGTTCGACCCATTTGTATCTGACTGGATACAAATCTGAAACAGGCCTTAGTTTTACTCCTTCCCAAAAACTCCTTCGTGCAGGATTCGGATTCTCACAGTACTTGTCCCTTTCAGGCATGTCCCCACGGCAGAGGACAAATACCCGTCGGTGTATCCAACTGGTATTTGCACACGGCCGTGGGGAGGGGGGGTATGCAGGGGTTTTCTCCGCGATGAGCGGAGAAAAGCCCTCTCCCTTCCAATTGACATGCAGATATTCCGTCCGGAAACCGGACAGAAGAATGTGCATGTTTAATCTCTCGCGGGCGGAAAACCCGTTCAATAGGGACTGCTGCACGGGTTTTCCCATAGAGCCCTGTTGTGCTCGTTTGCGGACGGTTTTTCAGACGGTCTGCAAAACCGCAAACTGTCTGAAAAACCGGCCGAAAACTCGTGCCGTGGGGACATGCCTTTATCACTCAAAATCCACATCTTATGTTCCCGGTATGACAGCTTATTAGACACATCTGACACACTCACCGATGCTGCAGCAGGCTGAGCAGGAGGTCGTTTCCTCGGTTTGATGCTATGTCCTCTGGGTTTCTGGAGGGGAGAGAAGCGATGAGGGCAGCCACGTTCCCGTCCTGCTCACTTACAAACCACCATCCCGCATACTTACGTGGTTGTAATGATTTCGTCCTTGGTTCTTCTAATCAGCAGTATGGGACCCTGATACCTTAGAAAAACAGAAAAAGGTTCATGTTATGCTTTGTTGCCAGGGAATGTGCAGACACCTTGTGCCGATGGAGGCCATGTGACCCCTCATCAATCTTAAGTCACCGGAGGGACAACAAATGAGAAGGAAAGCTCCAGCCGGCCTCGCACGCGGCTCACTCACTGCAGTTTATGACCATACTTAAAAGAAAGGGGAAAACAAAAAAAAATGTTTGCCCTTCAAAAAAGGACTCTCCTTACAGTTTGTAAGGTTGAGGTTATTAAAAGGGATAGTTCAGGATAATAAAATATGGCTGCTTTCTTCCAGAAACAGCGCTGCATCTGTGCACAGGTTATGTGTGGTACTGCAGGTCACCACACAAGAAAGTCACTACACCAGCTAAGCCAATTATCGCAACACCAGGCTGCTCTATAAAATAGAGCCGCCCTCAAGCTTTCATAAATCCACAATGTATCCAGCTCAATAGACCACATACAGCTGTAAGTTTACTTGTTAAATAATTCAAAAGTATTGCAGGTCAACTCCATTGAAGTGAATGAGGCTGAGCTGCGACACCAGGATGGTCTTGGAAGAAAGCAGCCATGTTATCCTAATGCTGGACAACCCATCGTTAAGCCTCTTAAGGACTGTTTTTCCTGTCTTGCTCATTGTAACATAATTATCCCTATATAGCTTTATAAGGGCTTATTTTTTGTGGAACTAATATTATACCATCAAATGCAAAAAAAACAAAAAAAAACAACACATAGCTTTTATTTATTTTTTTAACATGGGAAGGGTGGAGGGGGTGTTTACAGGATTCATTAAGTTAAAAGTAGGACATGGCAACTTCATTCTACAAGTCCGTACAGTTCCAGCAACACCAAAATTTATATAAACCCTTAATTTGCTTTGCAGGAGCAATTTACTTTTACTCAGTTAGAGCTGTGTGCTGGTTTGTTTTTAGGGAGCAAGGTCTATTTTAACCGGTACCAATTTGGAGTGTATGCAGCTTCCCGATCATTTTTATTAATTTTTTTCTCTGGGAGGTGGGAGAATAATCCAACCTCCCGAAATCTGATTTTTTTTTTTTTTTTTCCAGTAACATTTCTCCTGAGAACATTGACATGCAGTTGCTTGTACTATATACTGCAATACATCAGTATTGTAGTATACAGTACAGACAAAAAGTTTGAACACACCTTCTCATTTCAAGAGTTTTCTGTATTTTCATGACTATAAAAATTGTAGATTCACACTGAAGGCATCAAAACTATGAATGAACACATGTGAAATTATATACTTATCAAAAAAGTGTGAAACAATTGAAAATATGAAAAAAACCTTTGAGATCCTTAGTTCACGTTTTGATCAATACTGTTTAAGCCACCCCCGACTATCAACGGGATCTCAAATCGGGTGGCCCTACTCTATTTTTACCTCTCACTTGAGTCCAATTCAGACTTCTCATTTGGGTCAACAGACCTCCATTAATCGGGGGTGGCTTAAACAGTTTTGATCAAAACATGTGAACTAAGAATCTCAAAAGTTTTTTTCATGTATTGTAGATAGATAGCATTAATGCTTCTTTAGAGGTTTCCATGTCTTGTTTTTAGCCCTTTTAGCTGATGGTGTGCCACCGATATTGGAATATGTGTCTATATACCACAACCATGCTAGTGGCACCCGGGTTCACATTGTGTTTTATCAGAATTTTTTTTTGTGCAGAACTATACGTTGCATTTGGCATATATTGCTTTTAACTTGTATAGGGAGGAGTGGATGCCTCTATTTTGGTTTCTTTGCACCCCGCCCACCTCCACAGGTTGCTAGATCAGTGCAGTATGCTTATAAGGCTGGTGTTTTTATCTCTCTGGATAATGGAGGTCTGTTGACCCAAATAGGAAGTCTGAATTGGACTCAAATGAGAGGTAAAAATAGAGTAGGACCACCCGCCTTGAGATCCCGTTGGTAGCCGGAGGTGGCTTAAACAATTTTGATCAAAACATGTGAACTAAGAATCTCAAAGTTTTTTTTTCCCATGTATTGTAGATGGCATAAATGCTTCTTTAGAGTTTTCCATGTTGTTTGATAGCACAACTGAAAATTTGTCTTATATTCTAGGTTCTTCAAAGTAGCCACCTTTTGCTTTGCACACTCTTGGCATTCTCTTGATTGACTTCTGCTCTAGCAGCCCTGGTTGGGATGGGGACATCCCACAATACACAAGCTTTCCCCCCCCTCCCCCCATCTTTTTGGTAACTTTAACCCTTTAGAGCTCTGTAGCTTTGTGCCCTGCTGTTAAAACCCTTCTATCATCAATGTCCCTCTAACAGGCTCAGCTAGGAATAGCAGAGCTGAAATGTCTGTCACTGCTGTGGAACCGCCACATCCTGAAAAGGAAGTGGGACTGTGATGCTGGGTATGAAGAGCAGGCTCTGTGAACCAGCCTGATGGGAAAACTCTTTCAATGAACCCCAAATAGCACCAGTGAAAAAGAGCTCATCCTGAAAAAAACAAGCCCTCACATGGCTACATATATAGAAAGTTTAGAAAAATAAAAACAATAAAACATGTTATGGCTTCTTATGAAAATGACAATAAAAAGAAAATGTGCTTGCTAGTTAGGGCCCAAACAGGCAACCTTCTAATTGAGAAGATCTGGGATAGTTACCTGCAGAGTTGCTCCGCATTGTTGAGGTTTAGATATTTCCGAACAGTTCTGGTTACCAGTCCCCCTGTGAGAAAACAAGTGGAGGATTAAACTTATGGAGATCAAGGTGTAAAGCACAACTTCTCCTTTCCATTGCGCTTGAGACAATAGCAATAAAGCTGCAATATTCATATGGGCAAACCTAGCCGTGGACCCAAGATGACCATTACCTAATCAGGTCTATGGGTTCCATTGTGCACTCTTGCATGAATGATGGAGCAGGGGATTCCAATGGATCTATCTTAAATGTTATAGGCAATCCTTAAAGGGATTGTTCATGATTAAAAAAAAAAAATATGGCTTCCTTCTTAAAGAAATGGTGTCACACCTGTCTATGAGTTGTGTCTGATATTGCAATTCAGTCCTATTAATCTCAATGGAGCGGAGCTGCAATGCAAGAATAAACCAATGGACAGGCAGTGTTTTTGGAAGGAATGTGAAGCAACAAGTTCATAAAGAGGCAGAAAACATTAAAAAAAGGGAACCAGATAAGCTTGATCACAGTTCAGCATCTCAACCAATTACATGTAATAAATATTTCCTTACTCCAACTTTCTGGCATCACTTTCAAGGCAAGTGGAACGAGGTCATCAAAGGAGGCATCGAGGATGATTGCGCTGAGGTCTGGATAGGACATGGCAGCCCAGGTGGCTGAAAAATAGAGCAGATCCATTACACTATTAGTAATCCCGCTAAGGCCATGTTCACACGGCTTAAAATGGCGCGTATTTCGGTCCGTAATTACGCACCGAAGTGCTCCAATTACGGGCCAAAAACGGCCCATTCATTACGGTAATTCACAGTTCTCATAGAGAACTGTGGATTACGTCTCCTCTCGCCGCCCGGCGAATCCGCCGGGTGGGGAGATAATTGACATGTGAATTACTAGCGGCGTATACGCGCCGCTGGCAATTCAAGTCAATGGGCCGGCGAAGTGCCGGCCCCCCCGCACACTCCCTCCCCCGTCCACACGGCGTAATTGCGGGGAGTAATTACAGCCCGCAATTAAGCCGTGTGAACATAGCCTTACTCTGTTCAGGCTCCTTCCATTAAACTCCATCCTCACCCCTCTTGCCCCAAGTGCTTTGAATTCCAATATCAACTCTGTTAAAGGGGTGATCCCATGGTGAGGGCAAATCAATAGGATATTCCATCAAAGTCTAATTCAGGAACAGTCTCTCAAGGATTCAGCTCAGCATGAAGAGCCAATTGCGCTTGCGCACTACTCCTCATTCTACTGTATGGGAGCTCCAAACACACCGCTCACCTATACCGAGAACTCCCATAGAACAGACTAAGAAGTAGAACGCAAGCATGACCGGCTCTCCATTCCGAGGCGACACGTTCAGGAGCCCATTCCCAAGATAAGTTCACCCGCACATAGACTTTGATTGTATAGCCTATCAATATGCCCTCAAAATCTATCGTGAGAACACCATTTTATCATTTAGGAAATAGTGACACCCGTCTCTCACCTGTGAAGCCCCCGATAGACCAGGCGTACACAATGATGTCCTGCAGCTTGAAGCCGAGTCGATATATAGCATACTGCACCACTGCATCCATGGCATTTGCTTCATTCTGAGGAAAAGGTACACCCTGTGGAGCAAAGCAGATCTATGGGTATTTCATAGGTGTTCCTAAGCAAGTCAGTTGTGAGAGAACCCCTCAACGATTATATTGGGGGCTCATCCGATACAGAAAGGAGTAGTTCAGAAATAGTAGGCCTTGTTTATCAAAACGGACTCACTGTTCGGGTCTTTCCACATGGCACGGGTTTTCAGTTGGCTTTTCAGACCGTTTTCGGATTCGAAAACTGTCACCCATCCCCATAGACGGCAATAGAAAATTCGCCCAATAGCCTACACTGTATGGTTTTCTACTGGGCGGATTTTCACACCGACAGCGTTCCGAAAAACTCGGAGCATGCACAATCTTCCGTCCGGTTTTCAGACGAGAGCTGTGCTATTCAATGGTTATGAGGGATGGCCAAGTCCGCAAACAGAACCATCCCCCAAAACCATTCAAAATACCGTCTGGATTCTTAAACAGAATCCGACCGACATTTTACACTTGCCGCACCCTTAATTGCAATCAGTCAGAGCTCAGCTTTCATTGTCATAGAGCAATTTAAAATCTAAAATCTGACCTCCGATTGGTTGCTGTATGCAACCAAGTCTTCTTATTAGATATTTATTAAAACTAAGGCCCAGTGTGTGAAAGGTTTTCTATTGCAGAACAAGCACATTAGAAAAACTGAGTTACAGCAATTGATTACATTTTCAGATCCTGCTGGTCATTCGGTGTCTATGGACAGGTTTTTTTTTTTGCTCTCCCTTGGAGTGGCAGAAGTTTTGAAAACATTTCTCATTTATGTCATGGCTTTTGAGTGCCAACATATAAATTATATGTAGTGTCAGTAAATTTCACACCTGTTTACAAAGATTAAAGGGGCAGTCCAGTTCATTTCAAAAATACTAAGCCCCATAAAATAAGAGCCTCTAGTCTCCTTTTGCTGCTCTTCTGTTCCAGCAGTCTCTTCACTCTTCTTCCAGAAGGGGACATCACCGCTGTGCTGACTGGCGGCAGAGGTCACATCCCACTCATTTGCCTAACTGTTCAAAACTGAACAGCTCCAAAATGCTGATGTAAGCAAAGACATGGGAACGCTGCGGCCGCTGACTGGCCGACAACCTCGTTTGGAAGAGGAGGAACGTAAACGGGAGATGAGTAGAGGTTTTTGATTTTTTAAGGCACTTGGAAGGTTAATACAAAATTTTGATACAAACTGGACAAATGAAAATTTTTCCCTAAAATGAGGACAATTGGCTTCTACTTCATGGGGGAGGGGGGGGGGGGGAGGTGTTGCCTTCCTCTGGATCAACACTTTAGCAAAATAGGCTGAACTGGATGGACGTCTATCTTTTGGCCTTACAAACTATATAACTATGAAAATCAGTAATTTTTTCCCTCTCTCATGGAGGACAATTTCAAAAGAAGTAAAATTGTATGATCAGGATATATCTGGTGTTTGAGGGCAGAGCAGAGGACCCAGACAACACTTATACAGACAGGAGTGTGAACGGACAAACGTTGACTTCTGATCAACATCTTACCGTACTGCCGGCAAATCCAGGATGGTTCCAGCCGAGTACAGAATATCCAGCTGAAACAGAAAAAACCTTATTAGTGGTCTGAGGAAGCAGGGCCAAGAAAACCCATAGCATTTAACGCTGGAGCAAGTTGTGTCAATCTAGTAAAAGAAGTGAGACTGAAACAATAGAAGAGAGCAAATAAAATTCAAGGGGTTTTGCCACTTGGCAAAGACCCCTATGGAGGCTGGCTCGTAGTTTGCTACAAGCCAATCTCAGAACGGGAGAGGGCCGTACTTGCGCAGTTCTCCCTGTACTCTTCTATGGCAGGTCCAAATATAGCCGAGTGAGTGTGGGCCATCTTCCTCTTCACAAAGAAGTACAAGCCGGCCTCCACAGGGACTTTGCCAAGTAGCAAAACCCCTTTAAGTCCCTTACAGTGTTACTGCCATCTCCTAATTTCTGGTGTTGAGCCGGCTGCAGTGAACGGAGAGGTGGCCTTGCATGCTTAGCTGAGCACCACATTGAAATTAATGGAGTGTGCCATGCATGGTCAGCCACCTCTCCGTTCTGCACAGAGAAGTTTTTGAGACCATTCTCAAGATAGATGTGGCCCCCCAGAGGTGGGACCCCCAACTACCAGACATTTATGTTGTGACCTACAGATATGCCATAAAGGTCTAAGATGGTGATACCCCTTTAAGTTGTCTTAAAGATGTTTTGCCATCAAACGTTGATATCCTATTAATAGGATAAGCCATCATTGTCCGATCATTGTGGGTCCCACCTCTGGAACCTGCACTTATCTCCAAAACTCTGTTCTGAATTGGAAATTGGCCACACTTGTGTGGCCACTCTCCATTCATTTCACTGGTAGTTCTGAGTGGTTACATCTGACTGTTCTCAGAACTCCCATTGAAATCAACGGAGAGTAACTGCGTAAGCACGGCCACTTCTTCATTCAGAACAGGAAACAGGGGTCAGTTCTAGAAATTCGTGCGAGGTCCAGAAGTGGGGAAACCCTTTGAAATTAAAATATTATTTATTGTATGCAGCTCATGTGCAAACCCAAGTCCACCAGGTCAATGGTTCTCCCCGGTTCCAGAATACAAATGAACCCCGTGTTCAATACGATACTGTAGTTATGCTACTTCCCTCTCCTGTGCCAACATGCCCTTGAGCGCTGCAGAGGCATCTGGGGTCAAGGAAGGTTAGAGAACCACAAATAGAAGGTTACACAACCAAGAGGACAGAGCTGTACTGTCCCATATAAATGACAGTATGGGTTACAGGGAGAGGAGACTCAGGCACACAGGTAAAAGCATGGAAAGCAAGTCCATGGAGACACAGGAGAAATGCTGCCGATTTTCCATCTACATAGAATCAGCGATCATGTGCCTCTACTTTCATCACCGTTCAGAAGTCAACAGCTCCGAATGGTGAAATAAGCAGAATCATGTGACCATTGCAGCCAGTGATTGCAGCAGTGACGTCCCCATTCAGAAGCTCAAGACCACTGGGGAGACGCGGCGCTGGAACCGGAGGAAGAACAGTATAAGTTCTTTTGGTTTTACAGGAGCGGCTGGCTTGATTTTGTTACCCCCATTAACCAGTTCCCGCCACAGCCTATTTCTTTTACGTTGCATTTGGTTTTTTTCCTTCCCAGTTTCCAAGAGCCATAACTATAAGGTTGCTACGACTCTGGTGATACCAAACGTGTCGAGTTTTCGTTATTCTCCAGTACTTTTAAAGAGCTAAAAACAGCCTCTATTTTTCTTTGTGCGGCAGCAGCAGCATTTTCTGAAACCAGTAACCTTTTTTTACTTTTATGTCTGTAGACCCAAGTGAGGTTGTAACTTTTGGTGGATGATGTGTAGACTTTATTGCTACCCTTTTGGTATTCATAAGATTTTTTTGGTCACTTTTCATTTTAGTTTTCTGGGGACGTGAAAGGACTCCCAAAAAAAAATATTTTTTTTCCTTCTGCATTGGCTACTGTACTGGATAAGAGGTCATATTTTAATAAATCTGCCTTATACGGATGAGGCAATATCAATTGTGTTTGTAGCCCACTTGACCAAGAGGTTGCTTGTACAACGCCTGCATATTGTATATAATGCAACAGGTTGTACCAAGATGGCTCTCCTATTACTTCCTGCCTAAAGCAAGAAGTAATAGGAGCAGTAACCTGGCAGCTTTGGAAGCCTTCATTAGGCTTCCATCTACAATGGCAATCACTGGGGATCCCGCTCCATACATCCTTACTGGCGTTATGATGTACCTGTTCATCAAGTATGGGTAAGGGGTTAATCATGTACTTGTAATGAACTACTGAGACAATACCAGGTGCCTTATCTAGATCATGATGGTAGAGGAACCAGTTTGTTACCATTAGACTTGAACTAGTTTAGGGCTACAAACAAACACCAATTGTCTAATGTTCAAATATGCGTGTATTGTTCCACACAAAGTTTTAGGTTTTCAAACCAATCTGAAGGTTGCAAATAGCATCATATGTTAAATGCAGGTTTCACGTCTTTCAACACATTCCGATTGGTGGCCGACAACTTCGGAGTCCTCCACAGAATTTGCTATACACCATGTTGCATGTGCTGCATTTTCATTGTGTCGACCATATTGATGATCTACTTAAACTGTAACACCTAACTTCCACAGACGTCACACAAGTTCTCCATTCACTGCAGTTATCTAGTGACTTCCAGTCACACAAATCCTGTAATAGGTGCTGCTGTACAGCGACACCTGAATTTAGAGGTCAATTTGGTAACAAGACAGAAAGGAAGACCAGGTTCTCTGACCTTCAAGTGGAGTTGAAATGCAGCCAACCTCATAGAACCCAGCGTTGCCCTCACAGCAGATAACCTAGCGGAGAAGAAGAGACCAGACTTGATGTACAGAAATTGTGTAACTAGAAATAAATCAGAGAGATTGTGTCTTCTATAGGAAGATATCAGGTACCGTGATCCCTTAAAGAGTACCTATCACCTCCAGGGAAACCTCATGAAGTAACAGGAGACTAAAATACAAACAAACACTTTCTTAAAGGTGCTTTATTATGAACAAACCATTTTACCTGTAATTCAGTTAAAAAAAAATTTAAAAAATTTTAAAAAAAAAGCACTAGTCCTTTAAGGCAGGACTGAAGTCCACCCAAATCGGCACCCGAGAGCTCGATGGATCACTATGTTGACAGCTCTGAAGCTTCCTGCTTCTGAGCTGAAAGAGTCCACTGTGAAAGAGGCAGACTGGAAGTCTACACTAACAGCATGGTAATATAGATGCCTGCATGCTACGGAGGAAGAGGCTAAAACAGGTAAACCCTGTCACACTATGTCTTCAATGAATGTATAGGGAGACTCAGATCAACCTTGTAAAAGCAGCAATATCCCCGCTACCCCTGTACAGTTGGTAGCTCCCACAGAAGGGATCCTACTAGATAATGATCTAAAGTCTTATAATTTCATCTACTGTCATTTTTTTGTGCGTTTGTGTGGAGGTAATAGGTATTCTATAAGTTACAATGGAATCCGGATACAATAAGGTCACCATACATTGGTATTTTCTGGGACAGTGTTATTTTTGAAAGTACTATCCCCGTACAATGTCACAAATCCAACTGATCTGTGGCTCACGTGACTGAAGATCCAACCGATTATCATAAATCTTGGTAAACCCATCTGTATTAAGTGAGGTGGAGGCAGCAATCGGCTGTCTAGTAGCGGCTCTAAAGTACTACTTGTCCTGTACAGCTCTTACATGTATTAGTGAGGTACATGTAGTGACTGGTGGTCTATAGAGCCTCTACAGTATTGTGCGGTACTACATGTCCTGTACTGCTCTTACATGTATTAGTGAGGTACATGCAGTGATAGGGGGGTCTATAGCGCCTCTCTACAGTACAGTGCGGTACTACATGTCCTGTACTGCTCGTACATGTATTAGTACCATATGCATTGTCAGTGATAGTGGGGTCTAATGCGCCTCTCTACATGTACAGTGCAGGTAACTGACATGTCCGTACTGCTACGTCAATGTATGTAGTAAATGCATGCAGTGATTGGCAGTCTATAGCGCCTCTACAGTACAGTGCGGTACTACTCTTGCATGTGCCAGGATAAGTGGCTCCTTTGGACACCAGGTGAGGTCCCCATGTTCCTTTTTTGGTATAAAGTCCACAACCCAAAGAAGCATCGGTCCCATTCATAGAAAGTGATTTGCAGGAGCTTTATCCGATGTCATATAGAAGGACGCGCTTTATCTGGATTAGTACCGGCTTCATTTTATATTATGTTTGGTGACATTTTGTGGTTTTGGCAGCAATTACCAGTTTTCCATAGAGTTATGGTTTCTACATAGATTGGTCGTCCCAGAACCATTTAGCATTGTATGTTGAGGGAGCACTGGTCATGGTATATACAGATACTTCAGAAAGTACTGGACACTCGGCAAACGGACTGGAGCCATTGTGTGACCTGGTAATGACACCCCTATGGATTTCTTTATCCATTCATTTAAAATACAGGTGCTACCTGTCAATTTAAGGTATCCAAGACCCAATCCTCAATAGCTGTCAGACACACAATCTACCTGGCTTCCTATGTATGTGGAGGGCATCTAGCCATGTTCTAAACATGTGAATGTAGGAAATCAGATGCTGTTCTTACCAGCTTGGACCCATTCCGCTCACCAGAGCTCCTTCTGTCCACAAACATGGTGTCGATTTCATTTCCATCACATGCCAGCAGCTTGGCTCGTTTCCCATTATACTAGAAGAAAGGGAACCCGCGTTAGTAAAAGGTAAATGGAGCAGGAAGGAGCAGACATCCCTCATACTCACCTCCTCCTCGAGAGGGGCCTGCCCCTGCAATAACATAGGCATGAGCGCCTTCTGTAAGAGGTACACCGAGCCTGGGTACAGCATCCGCCGGCCAAACGAGTGCGCTACAACGTAACTGCGGAAGAAGAGATGGTCAGAAATACATGCCATAGATTACAACTATAGCTATGTTACTAAAGGGGTTTTGCCACGATCTAATGTTGACGTGGGATCCTCCAAAATGGGTATTTAATCACTTTTCTAAATATATGTCATCAAAAAAAGTGAAGCCTGTGAGAACTACAGCATTGCTCAGTCCCCCTTAGTTTCCTGAAAGTTTACATTAGACACGACCAGGACACTGACAGGAGCTGATCTGGCCATGCTTACGTGTTTGCACTTCTTATCTGATGACAGGGAACATGAAGGAGCTTGCAAGTGGCTGGGGAGAAAGTGCAGTGTATGAGTCTGTCTGCTGTACAGAGAATCTAATGGTTATAATGTTATTATTTGAGTAAACTTTAGATACGCTCCCCGCTTCCTCACTCTCTGCTCACCCCCCTCCCTCTCACCCCTGCATGACTCAAGATGCTTTGTTTATATTCTGTCCTGAGCAGATAAAGAGGTAAAGAACTCACTTCATGGCAAAACCCCTTTAAGGCAGGCAAATGACTAGATCCAAATAGTGCAGATAGGGCAAGACCACAATGAAGGATCCACAAGACAGAAGATCAGTCTATTGGAAAACAACTGTTACCAGACCATAACCTCAATGTGTAATGTCCATCAGCCACTGTATATAAAATGAAACAAACAAAGGGAATGTGTCATCAACAAAACGAGTCCATTGTTTAAGTCCCATTTTTATGTTAAACACATTTTTTAGGATTTTTTTTTATTTTCCATATCACTTTCAATATTTTTTAATAATTCTTAAGTCTTGCAGTTTTCACTTTGGCCACTAGGCCTTGTTTGCACTTCTTTAACAGCAGTCAGAGAGATGCTTTACAGTAGCTTCATGCACATAGGAGACTTAAGACTGACTCAGTCCCATTGACTTCTATAGGAGAGCTTTCTAGTCATGCTCTGTGACCTGGGATGAAGTCAGTGTGCAGGGAGAGGGGGAGCTGTGACATCTCCTCTTGTGACTGGTGGATCCGGTGTTATCTATTCACACCGGTGTCTCCTTTCATTTTGACCCTCTTTGTGCTGATGGGCAGACAACTGAGAATCTTGCTGTACAGAACAGGAAGTGTCAGACAATTATTAGGCTTAGTGGCCAAAGTGAAAACTGCAGGACTTAAGAATTAAAAAAAATATTGGACGTGATATGGAAAATAAAAATAAAAAAGATATAACCAAAAATTCTTAAAAAAAATGTGTTGAACATAAAAAGGATTTAAATAATAAGCCATTTTTGATGACACATTCCCTTTAAAATTTAGATTCATTAGAAATGGGGTCTTTTTTTAATTAAAATAAGTATTTCAATATTTATTTTAGTTTTTTTAACTTACTTCGGCAGCCCTGGGCATTTAACAATTACATATAAAATCTTGCCCTTCTCTACTTGTAAAAGTGAAGAAATAAAAAACTCCTGAAAGGTAGAGCAGACGATCTCACTTCACTGCAGCTTATCTGTATGTAGTCTCAAATAGTAGGTAATAACATAATGATTGCTCTATTACTTAGACTGGCCTAGATAAAGATTACACTAGATCACAGGGCAATGACCAGAGCAATGCATAAAAGGATAATGGGCTAATCTTTTCAACTTTCTTCACGTTTAACAGCAGGGCTGTGGAGTTAGCAAACCAAAGCCCTGACTCCGACTCCTCAATTTCCCAAACCTCCGACTCAGACTCCCTCATACATGGCACATGTTTAAGTGATAACTTTACTGTAGTATAATGGTAACATCAGGCTTTTTATCACCTTATGATACAATAATCAAGCTATTTAGGTAGAACAGACACTGACAAGCAAAAGGTTAACAATGTTTTGATCTTTTGAACACTTCTGGCTTGAGTTTTAGAAAAAGCTGTATTTGTATCCAAGTCCAGTCTGCACCAACATTGGGGATGTGTAGAAGAGACCTGGGATCAGATTTTGGTCAAGATGTGTTTGAATCTGATCCAGAGCCCAGAAGGATTCAGGCAGTATTGAAAAGCAAAAGGTGCATTTCCCAAATACTAACAAAATAATAAAATTTAACACTTTGATTTTTAGGAGCAAAACAGTAACAATGCAATTACAGGAAAGAATCTGTAGAACTAAGCAGATGCTAAATACTTGCAAGTCACATTTATGTATAAGATAGGTAAAATGATTGTATATAAAATTACAGTAGCCTCTTGTACAAAGCTGTAGTGGATGGTGAGATATGGAGCCTGTGTAATAGTATGCAAATTATACAGTGTGTCTTATACGATGTGATATAGAAATATTTATCTTATTGTTTCATTAATATACTTTGTATCCAGACATATGCTGGATACAATCTATATCAGACATAGGATAGATCCTATGTCTTTCTACTGCAGCTGTCATGCTACCCCCCCACAGAAGGGTCTATTTCTGCTCACAGTGTTTGACCTTGGTGACCCCTCCCTGACTGCTCAGAACCCATACAGATCATAGCTGACACTATTACATAATGCCCAACTATTCTCATATCTTCCCCATGTATGGGATCAGTTAATTGTGAAGTCTGACTAAACCACCTTAGGACATAAGAGATGCCATGTTTGGGCATTCTGCGCGATAAAGGAGACTGCTCTGACTAGTATAAAGAGGTGTGCTTTACCATTAAGAGCTGAGCCTCCGCTGGGGCATGCCATGCACCCAGCAACCCCCCCTTTCTGTGTCATCGGGCGATTCGGGGGTACATTCAGTACCGAGGGGCTCCCCGTTTCACTGTGTGCGAGAACTATGCATTGGTAACATCTGTAACTGCCAGCTAAGTATCATTTCTAATTATTCTATTCTATTTCCTTATTTTATGTAATAAACCTTTCATTTTTATACATTCTGCCTAATTGTAATTAATTTCTTGCCGCCAAATCAATCACCCAATTACAGCCTGAAAGTCACAAGTTCAAAACATTGTTAGCATTTTGCTTGTCAGTGTAAAATATATTTATTGGATATAACTTTAGAACATGCAAAAAAAATGTAAATATGCAAAACACTGCAGGGACATTTGTGGAGTCTCTGAATTTGTTCAGAGAAATAGTATTGCCTCCATCAGATCCTGCTTACATGACCTCACATCTGATCTCATTATTTCCAGGCTAGAGAACGGCCTCTCTACACTAATTTGGGTTGGGGGCAAAGCAGTGACCACAGGGACAACATGTCTAACAATGTCAGGGTATAAAGGAATTGCCTCAGCCACAGTCAGTTTAGATGAATAGTTGAACTCTTCTACTTCTTTGAAAACAGGTGAAAAATTTTGCTAAAATGTGTTTGCCCTGGGAGCGGGATCCTTTCCCCTGGGGCAGCGCTTTGCCTGCTCCATGTCATCAATTACACTCCTCATGTGATGAGGCTGAAGATATGGGAGCAGGAGCACTGCCCGGACCAAATTCCTCTTGCTCTTTGCATCAAACTAACTGGACCAACTAATTATATATTTTGGGAGTCTGAGTCGGTCCCTTTTATGACGACTCCTGCAAAATAGTCACCGACTCCGACTCCACAGCCCTGCTTAACAGGTCCTATTGATAATACTTACACCTCTCAGGCACATAGTGGGCCTGGAAGAGAACAGTTAACGTGAACCAGTCAGGTGGTTAAAGCTGCCCTATTGGAGAGCAGGATGTGATAGAGGAGAGAAGCTGAGCTCTGTGCTATATAGAGTTACACTCACCGGCCACTTTATTAGGTACACCTGTCCAACTGCTCGTTAAAACCCCAACTAATTTTTGGGGGGGGGAAAAACCAAAACCCAAATTTTAAATTTTTTTTTTTTTTCGGAAAAAAAATTTTTTTTTTTTTTTAAAAAAAAAAAAAAAAAAAGAAAAACCAAAATTTTTTTTTTGGGTGGGGGGGTTTTTTTAAAAAAATTTTTTTGGTTGGGGGGTTTAAAAAAAAAATTTTTTTTTTAAAAAAAAACCCCCCTTTTTTTTTTTGGGGGGGGGGGAAAAAAAAACCCCCCTTTTTTTTTTAAAAAGGGGGGGGGCCCCCAAAAGGTTTTTTTTTTGGCTTTTTTTAAAAAAATTTTTTTTTTTTTTTTTTTCAACCTTTTTTATTTTTTTTTTTTTTTTAAAAATTTTTTTTTTTTTTGTTAAAAATTTTTTTTTTTTAAAAAACCCTTTTAAAAAAAAGGGGGGGGGGTTTTTTTTTTTTTTTAAAAAAAAAAAAACCCCGGGGAAAATTTTTTGTTTTTTTAACCCCCAAGGAAAAAAAAAAAATTTTGGGGGAAAGGGGGAAAAAAAAAAGGGAATTTTTAAAAAAAGGGGGGGGGGTTTTTAAATGGGAAAGGGGGTTTGGGGTTTTTTTTTTAAAAAAAAAAATTTTTAAAAATTTTTTTTTTTCCCGGGGGGTTTTTTTTTTAAAAAATTTTTTTAAAAAAATTTTTAAAAAAAATTAATGGGGGCCTTTCCAAAATTTTTTTTTTTTTTCCCCCCCTTTCCCAATTTTTTTGGGGGAAAGGGAAAACCCCGGCCGGGGGGGGCCCCCCCCAAAAAAAAAGGGGCCCCCCCGGGGAAAAAAGGGGGGGGGGCCCCCCCCCCCAAAAAAGGGGGGGGGGGGAAAAAAAAAAAAAAAACCAAGCCCCCCCCCCCCCCCCCACCCCCCCAAAAAAAGGGTTTCCCCCAATGGCCCCCTTAAAAAAAGGGAAAAATTTTTAAAAAAAATTTTTTTTAAAAAAAAAATTTTTTTTAAGGGCCCCCCCAAAAAAAAAGGGGGGAAAAAGGGTGGGGGCCCCCCCTTTCCCCTTTTTTCATTTTTTTTTAAAAAAAAAAAAAAAAAAACCCCCCCAAAAAGGCTTTTCGGTGGGGCCCTTTTGGGGGGTAAATTAAAAGGGGGGGGGCCCCCCCCAAAAAAATAAAAATTTTTTTTTAAAAATTAAAGGGGAAAGAAAAAATTTTGGGGGGTTTCCCCCCCTTTTCCCCCTTTTTGGGGGGGTTTAATTTAAAAATTTTTGCCCAAAGGGGGAAAAAATCCCCCTCCCATGGGGAAACAGATTTACCAGATTTCAGCAAAAACTTTCACCTGCGTTCAAAAAAGTAGAAAGTTTCAAAGCTCAAAAATAAAATGGGGGGCAATTCCTTTATAAACCCGACATTGGGTTAAAAGAGGGGCACTCGCTTTTCCCCCCCAACCCAAAATTTGTGTAGAGAGGGCCGTTCTCTAGCCCTGGAAAAAATGGGTCAGATGTGAGGTCAGTGTTTGCAGGATCGATGGAGGCAATTTCAAATTTTTCAGAAAAAAATTCAGAGATTCCAAAAAATGTTTTTTCAGGGCGTTTTTTTGTTTAAAACCCCTTTTTTTCCCCCATCTTTCTGCAAGCTTTTTTTACATATTTTTAAAAGTTTATTACGATTTTTGCGTTCTAAAGTCAAATCCAATTTAAAAAATTTTTTCCTTTACAAAAAATTTTAAACAATTTTTTGAACTTGTAAATTTTCAATTTTTATTCCCAAAACCCTCCACACACATGGGAAATCGAGACTTTTCCCCTCAAATTTTATAGACAAAACACTTTGGGTAACTCATACATTTTACCCGCAACAAATTTTGTATATGCCTTTGTTTTTTCAAAATTCTTGCCAGATAATTCAAAGTTACTGGGTTTTTCTCCTGGTGGGGGACCAAAACTTTTTTTCTTGTTACCTTAAAAAATTACAACCCCGTTCTCACATTCCCCTAAAAGCTCAGTGTGTTAAATTAGGCCGATTACAATTTAAAGGTTCCCCCGATTCGAGAGGGGGGCCCTGAAAAAGGATTTCCCAAAGGGGGGGGGGGGGGAAAAAGGGGACATCAATCCGACCCCCATTTATGAGTCTTCCCGGAAAATTCCCAAACTGCATCATGTGAGGCCCTGACCGCTGGAAGAATATGGAATGAAGTCCGTCCATTCATTCAAAAGCCAAGAGGTGACGTCCAGGCAAAATATCAGAGTCAACCAGTCGCTCATCACAAGGTCTATCAGTTCTGACGCCACAGACACAGCAGTGGAGGCGGCTCGTAGGCTTCGTAAGCCCCGGTTCACACGGCTTATTCAAGCCGGAATTGCGCTCGCAATTCCGGCTTGAATAAGGGGTGGGTGCGGGGCGGGGGTGCGGCCCGCCGGCCCCATAGACTTGCATTATCCACGGCGCGTATTGCGCCTGGATAATGTGCATGTCACTTTCTCGCCGCCCGGCGGCTTCGCCGAGTGGGGAGGTGCGACGGAATCCACTGTTCTGTATGAGAACTGTGGATTACCGTAATTATACATACTGCGAACCCGGATACGGGATGCCGTACCTGGCCGCGCCAAATCCGGGGGCGTCGCAGTTACCGCAGGCGCCAATCCGCGCCCAAATAAGCCGTGTGAACGGCCCCTAAGAGTGAGATCACAGACGTCCACGCAAGCACCGGGCAACACGCATTACACAGGTCTGGAATGATGGCTGGAAAAAGGTTAAGCAGCCGCGACTTCAATCTCCTCATAAGAAGCGTCGGCAAAGAGTTTACAAAAAAGTATGAAAAATGGAAGATTGGAAACGGGTGATTTGGAGCAATGAGATGAAAGTCAATAGAGCGGGCTCTGATGGGGGGAATGGGTCTGGAAGAATAAAGGGAAAAAGGGGCGAACGGAGCTTTGGCTCACCGACTCCACAGCCCTGTGCACCAGAGCCATGGCTCCCCTTTATTTTTAAGATTGATGGTTTTCCTACAGAGTCGGATCCCACCAATCATAAAATAACAGCATATCAATATAATATCACTCTAGGCAATGAGAAAACCCACTTTGGAGATCCATAGGAGGACTATATCCCGTGACTGTTTCTATGAATAAGAAGTCACCAGGGTGCAATTAGGAAAAGAACTCCAGAGGTAGAATTCCATCACTTTTAGCCATTTATTTTTATTATCCACAGAATTTTAAAACCTCTAAGCTGCCCCCATCCCACATGTCCCTACAGCCTACACCATACACCACCTGGTGATCTGACATGGCAGCTTCTGCACCCGTTGCAAGAAGCCGTCAGCTGCGCCTCGGGTCCGGGGTTCGGCTTTCAGTAGAGGAACACCTCCTGGCAGTGCTGACTTCTGGTTCTCTTTACTGAGAAGAGACAGAAGGAAGTGAACGGTGTAACCTTCGCACTCGTGAATTGCAGTCACATCTGATTTGCAGTTGGTTATAGGGAGCCTTACCTACTGGTTTCATCCCATCGGAAATCCACTGGCCAACTGCGGAAGTCAAAGTTGAAATTGGACAACATTTTCTGTGGATTCAAACACAAGTATAGGTTATGCCTCCACTTTTCTGAGACCCCTGAATGGTAATCCTTCCTAGGTATGCAACAATACATCACCTCTACTAATATGCCCTGAACGCTTAAAGGGGTTCTCTAATCAAACTATTTCACAGAGCCTGCTCTTCACAGCCAGCTTCAGGCTTACATTTTCTGGTCAAGCTGTGGGCGGTTCTACAGCAGTGACTGATATATTATAGCTCTGCTAATCCTAGCTAACCCTCTTAGGGGGCCATTGGTAATGGAAGGGTCTAAACAGCACGGCAGAAGACTTCAGAGGTCTAAATGGTTACATTGTCAGTAAGGCTAAGTTCACACGGCGTAATTGCGGTGCGTACAGTACACACCGCAATACGGCATGTGCTTTGGAAGTCTTGCTCATCAAGTTCCTTTGCTGCTGATAAGACACTGCAGGGAGAAGAGAGCGTCACAAACCCAACCTCTGAGCAGAGAGGTGGTTGGTAACCTAGGGAAGCTTGTCTACACGAGCAGGAGATTGGAACTGCTCCAACTCTGAAAGGAAGCAAAATCAGAACAGCAATGTAATTGGTAATAGTTTTTATTTACCTTCGCCTATATGTTTAAAGCTAATCAATGTGGGGAGAATAAGGGGATGTTCACGAGGCGTTTTGGATCCGATTTTGGATGCATGTGTGGATCAGTGTTTTGGACCCTAAACAGACCCAAACACACATCTCTCAACGTACAGTGTGATTTCCATTGCTTTCAATGTAAAACATGCATTGGCGTTCAGATGAGCGATTGCTGATGTGGGTTTACTTGCATCTTTTGGATCCATTCAAAGAATTGTCATGTCAATTCTTGGTCCGAAAGATGCCAAAACACAGCCAAACAGGCACCTGCGTGTTGGGTGCATTTTGGATCCCATTGATGCTGCATTTTTGAATGCGATTTTCCCTAACCCTTTAATGGTAGTCATCCAATGTGCTCAGGACAGGACAGATCTAGGCTAAGCCAACTTCCGCACTGAAAACGAGAACTCCAAAACTACTGGATATTAGATGGGCATAACTGTAACTGGACAAGTGTTCGTAGCAGCATCAGTGATAAAGTACTGCACTGAAGACGCCGATCCTGATCCCGCAGAGTAAATGTAGTATAAAACTCAGAGCTGAAATTGGATTTCCCATCAAAGTCTAGTGGGAAACAGAGCAGAGGACTCTGACCACTCACCTTATTAAAAACAGATCTCACACCCCTGTTTTTGATCTCAGTGGGGATCCAGGGGTTTAAAGCCCCCCGATTGGTATATTGGGCGCTTTTCACCCGGCATAGGAAACAAATCCCGGGCCCGCGGGGGGGGGGGGGGGGGTTTCGGCTTTTTCTTCCCCCTAGACAAGAACAGCCCTCCCCCCCTTTTCCCCTTTGGGAAAGGGGTGGCCCCATTTTTTTCCGCCCCTGGGAAAAATGGACAAAAAGGATTGGGGAACGCCTTTGTTTTTTTTGAGGCGGCCGCGGGCGCAAAAACCGCCAACGGGAAAAAAAAACCCTTGCGTGGGGACATGGCCTTAGATACAGGCTCCAAAAAACGGGTAAACTACATTGAAAAGAACCGGTTGTAAATTGATAGGGTTTTGCCTCCCCTTCATTACTGCCCCGGGTCAGCTTTACAAAACTAAAAAATTTTAAAACTGCCCAAATTTAATTGTTTGCTCGACAGCCCCCAAAAATTCTTAAAGGTCAGGCAATCTCTATAGACAGTAGATCCAACAAGCTGGATTTGTACCTCACCAACTCTACGCTCCTCAAGAAATAAGCATCACCAGGCAGCCACTTCTCTCCTATTTATTGTTTAACCCATGTTTTTAGGTTAAAACACATTTTGTAAGAAGTTTTTTTTTTTTTTTTAAATTATCGGACATTTCCCTTTTCTGTAGAGAAACACTTTTCAGAAAGTCTTTTTTTTTTGGCACACAGGATTACACTGAATGTGACCCAAATTTGAACCCATAACACAGGATCCACCATTCACAATAGAAGATGCCCACAGCTCCCCCTCCCTAAACACTGACTTCTTCCCAGGAAAAGAGCCTAGAAAACCTTTCCCCTTTGGGAAAAAACCCCTTTTTGGAAATTTTGTGCAATTTTAGCTTAAAAATTTTAAAAGGTTTTAAAAAAAAAAAAGGAAATTCCCCCCTTAAAAAAAAAAAAAAAAAAAAAAAAAAATTAAAAAAAAAAAAAAAAAAACCCTTTGGTTTTTTAAAAAAACCCCCCCGGGGGGGGTTTCCCCCCTTTTTTTCCCGGGGGGAAAAAACCCCCCCCAAGGGGGGGGCCCCCCCCCGGGGGGGTTAAAGGGCCCCCCCGGCCCAAAAAACGGGGGGGGGCCCCCCCCCGGGGGGGGGGGGGGGAAAGGGGGGCCAAATTTTTTTTTTTGGGGAAAAATTTTTCCCCCCCGGGGGGGCCCCCCCCCCCCCCCCAAACCCCCCCCGCCCCCTTCCCCCCCCCTTTTCCTTTCCCCCAAAAAAAGGGGGTAACCCCCCCTTTCCCCGGTTTTTTTTAAAACCCAAAACCCCCAAAAAAAAAAAGGGGGAAAAAAATTTTTTTTTTAAAAAAAATTTTTTCCCCCTTTTCCCCCTTTTTTTTTTAAAAAGGGGGAAAAAAAAAATTTTTTAAAAATTTTTTTTTTTCCCCCCCCTTTTTTTTGGGTTTTTGGGGGGGTTTTAAAAGGGGGGGGAAAAATTTTTTTTCCCCCCCCCAAAAAACTTTTTTTAAAAAACCCCGGGGGTTTTTTTTTTGGGTTTAAAAAAGGGTTTCCCCTTTTTTCCAAAAAAGGGGGAAAAAACCAGGGGGGGCCCCCCGGGAAAATTCCTTTTCCCCCCCCGGGTTTTGGGGGGTTTTTTTTTTTTCCCCCCCTTTCCCCCCTTTTCCCGGGGGGGGGGGGGGGGGGGAAGGGGGGGCCCGGGGGGCCCCGGGTTTTTTTTTTAAAACCCGTTATCCCCCCCAAAAACCTTTTTTATTCCCCCCGGGGGCCCCCCCCCCAAAAGGGGCCTAACCCCCCCCCGGGGCCCCAAACCCCCCTTTTCCCCCCTTTGGGGCCCCTTTTCCAAAGGAAAATCCCCCATTTTGCCTTTCCCCTTTGGCCTTTCCCCCCCGGGGGGGGGGAAATTTCCCCCAAAAAAAGGGGTTTTTCCCCCCCCCCCGGTTTTAAAATTTTTTTTCCCCCCCCCCGGGGGGGGCTAACCCCCTTTTTTTTTTTTTTTTCCCAAACCCCCCCCAAAAAAAAATTTAAAAAACCAAAAAAAAAGGGGGGCCCCCCTTTTTTCCCCCCTTTTTAAAAAAAAACCCCCTTTTTAATTTTTTAAAAACCCTTTTTTTTTTTTTAAAAAAATACCTGCCTATACCCTGCCTACGCCTACCTTTAGGCCCTTCCCTCCTATAGCCTCCTAGGGAAACTATTTAAATTTCCCCTATGCCCCCCCCCAGGGGGCCCTTTATTACCTGCCTATAAACGACTTCCCACCAAAACCTGCATGGGGGAATATACTCCATATCTCCCTAGGGGAAATTAAACCCCAGCCTATGTAATTTTTTTGGTATCATTTTTTTTTTTAAAAAATTCCCCATAGCCCTCATTTTCCCCTGGGCTTATACTGAATAAAAGCTTTCCCCTTTTTTGGCAAAAGTATGCTGGGCTTATACTCAGGTGGGCTTTTACTAATATTTTTTCCCGGACATAAAAACTTACCAATTGGGTATGTTCACACGGTGTATTTTTTGCAAGGGGTAATTGGGGAATTTTTAGCCTTTCTTTTTTTTTTTTTCTCTAGAGGCCCCCATAGATAGAAAAAATCGTAATGTCTGCACATTCAAGTTTAAAAAAAGGGGTTTCATCTCACATAATATAAAATATATAAATACACAACCCCCAAATACTTATATACTAGATCTCTCTTTGATGTGGGTTAGGAGCAATAACAGTAATGAATATTCATGGGTTCCAGTAACAAATACATCACATTGTAGCCGTTACCTTGTTCTCTGGACAGGCATCCATTTTGGTTCTCTGTAAAATGCTTATAAACTGAATGTATTGAGGATTGCTCCATCGGCCCAAACCTAAAAAAAAGAGTAATAGTCATAAGAAATCGGACTGATCCTTTCAATTCTACTCATCAACTGTGATTGCTACCATTTTAGTAGAAACCGAAATAAATGAAAGAAAAATAAAACAAACAGTCATTTGGGGTTAGGTCATAAAGTAAAAAATGAGGATGATCTTCCAATTAGAACTTACCCCATTTAAAGGGGTTGTGCCGCGACAGACATTCATCACCTATCCACTGGATGTCTGATAGGACCCCCACTATCAGCTGGAACGCCAACTAATTGATAACACGAGGGTCACCCCTCCCCCCTATCCTCTTCCTCCCCCTTGACAGTGGGGGGGGGGTTTTAAACTGAAATTGTCAAACAAAAAGCATGCTCCTCCATTCAAAGTCTATAGGAGCGATGCATATTGAAATGTACAGCACCAGAGATAGATGAACGCTGTACGGTGCAATATGTGTTGATCCCATAGCCTTTGAATGGAGCACGTGGTATGTCCGCCCCGATTTTCCCATTCAAATCCTTCCTTGCTGCACAAGCCCCATGGGGGACAATGGGGTGTCGGGGAAAACCCGTTTTTAATTTGATCAGTGAGGACCCAAAAATTAAGCCCTCCAGCGTAAAAAATTTAAGGGGGGGGGGGGGGGGGGGTGTATATTTAGTCACCAAAAAATTTTTTGTGGCAAGTTCTCCCACTTAAAAATGAGATTTGCCTGTAATTGCTCATAGCGACCTAACTAGGGGAGACAAAATGAAAAAAAAATCAGAAAATCACATTGTCTGATTGGGGAAAAAAATTATTTGCAAATAAGGGTAAAAAATAATATTTGGGTCCCTACAAAAAGCAAGATTCCCCGGGTCTCACAGACCTGTAAATTTTTCTTAAGAGGCTCCCCTTCCCCAATCAATACCTGTAGTAATTGCCTGTTTAATTGTTATCATATAAAAACCCTGTCCACAACCCAAAAACAGTCACACTCCAAATTCCACTATGGTGAAGACCAAAGAGCTGTGAAGGACACCAGAAACAAAATTTTAGCCCTGCACCAGGCTGGGAAGACTGAATCTGCATGGGCAAGCAGCTTGGTGGGAAGAATCAACTGTGGGAGCAATAATTAGAAATGGAAGACAAACAAGACCCTGATAACCTCCTCCATCTGGGGCTCCAGCGAGAACTCACCCCGTGGGATCAAAACGATCACAAGAACTGTGAGCAAAAATCCCAGAACCACCCGGGGGGACTTAGGGACCTGCAGAGAGCTGGGACCAACGTAACAAAGGCTACCAACAGTAACACACTACACCGCCAGGGACTCAGATCCTGCAGTGCCAGACGTGTCCCCTGCTTAAGCCAGTACATGTCCAGGCCCGTCTGAAGTTTGCTGGAGAGCATTTGGATGATCCAGAAGAGTATTGGGAGAATGTCGTATGGTCAGATGAAACTAAAGTAGAATTGTTTGTTCGAAATACAACTCTTGTTTGGAGGAGAGAGAGTGCGGAGGTGCATCCAAAGAACACCATTCGGGGTGGGAGGGGCAACATATGCTTTGGGGCTTTTTCCCTCTGCAAAGGGGGACTAGGATGACTGATATGTGTAAAATGAAAGAATGAATGGGGCCAGGGAATTGTGACATTTGAGGGGCAAACCTCCCTTCCTCAGCAAGGGCATTGAAGATGAAAGTGGCTGGGTCTTTCAGCATGACAATGATCCAAGCACACTACCAAGGCAATGAAGGGGGTGGTTAGTAAAAAGCATTTCAAGGCCCTGGAGTGGCCTAGCCAGTCTCCAGATCTCAAACCCCATAAAAAAACCTTTGGAGGGAGTTGAAAGTCCGTGTTGCCGCGACAGCCCCCAAACCATCATTGCTTAGAGATCTGCATGGGGGAATGGGCCAACTACCAGCACAGTGTGCGCCAACCTTGTGAAGAATTACAAAAAAACGTTTGACCTCTGTCATTTGCCAACAAAGGATATAAAACAAGTATTGAGATGAACTTTTGTTATTGACCAAATACTTATTTTCCACCATAATTTGCAAATAAATTCTTTCAAAAGACAATGTGATTTTCTGGATTTTTTTTTCTCATTTTGTTCTCTCTAGTTGGAGGCTCAAACCTTGTGAAATTAGGCCTTTCGTTTGTTGAACCGGCAAATTGGGGGTGCTAAACCAAATACTTATTTTCCCCCACTTTTCCTTTAACACCATTTTGGGAAAAGCATTTTTTTAACCAAGCCATATCTCTTCCCCAAATTTTCTCAGAACAAACAGTTTTTGGGGGGAAAGGGTCTCACCTCTTTAAACCGGGCTAAAAAAAAAAAAAAAAAAAAAAAAAAAAAAAAAAAAAAAAAAAAAAAAAAAAAAAAAAAAAAAAAAAAAATTCCCGCCAGCAGGAACATAAGGGTTAAGCCGTACTGTGTTAGAGGTACAAGTCGAGTCGCGGTCACATACCCTGCAGTAAAGAGCAAACATCATAAGCGTCACCCATCACACAGCAAATACAATTCACTACAACCTTGTTAGATTAAAGCGGTTGTCAAAGATGAGAAAAACATGGCTGCTTTCTTTAAAAAATAGCACCATCTCTGTAACAGGATGTGCCAGGTACTGCAGCTCCGCTCCACTGAAGCTGAGCTGTAACACCAAAAGCAGCTGTGACAAAAGTAGTGCTATTTCTCAAGGAAAGCAGCCATGTTTTTCTAATCCTGGACAACCCCTTTAGCTCTGAAAGTGATGGGGCACAAATGCAAAAGTGAAACTGTCAGGTGGTTTATGCTGTTCTGAGAGTTGGATGCGATAGAGAGAAACAAGGCTTGTTCCGGCACTCGTGCTCCAGATATAATCCAAATATGATCCAAACTGGAAAAAACGCACTTTATTGGGGTAGATAAAAACAAATGAGAAAAATGCATAGCTACAAAATTTTCGCATTTCGAGCCACACTGTCCCGGGCTCTTAATTAAACTGTTACGTTAAAAGCCCGGACAGTGGCTCGAAATGCGTAAGTTTTGTAGCTATGCATTTTTTAAATTTGTTTTTATCTACCCCAATAAAGTGCATTTTTTCCATTTTGGATCATATTTGGATTATATCTGGAGCACGAGTGCCGGAACAAGCCTTGTTTCATCACACTAATTGCATTTGGGCGTCTACAGCCGGATGTCCGTTCTCGTAGCACCGTGCGTGGAAGGATTGTTGGTTGAACCTTGCTACAGGAGATCCCTGGTGAGCGTTTATCCATTTTTCTTTTTGTGATAGAGAGAAGCCGAGCTCTGTGATCTATAGGGTTATATGATAGAGAAAGGAGCTGAGCTCTGTGATATATAGGGGTAAAATTTGATAAGGTGGAGAGAAAACTGAGCTCTGTGGGGTTTTATAAAAAGGGTTTATTATTGATAGAGAAAGGAGCTGAGCTTTGTTTGATATATAAAAAGGGGTATTATGATAGGGGGAGAAGCTGAGCTCTGTGATTATAGGGTTATATGATAGAGGGGAGGAGCTGAGCTCTGTGTATTACGGTTATATGATAGAAGAGAGAAGCTGTGGTCTGTGATATTTTGGGTTTTAACAGAGATCAGCTTGTCTCATCCATCATATAACCCTATATATCACAGAGCTCAGCTTCTCTCCTCTATCACATATTACTCTCAGAGAGGGCAGCACACACTCCCTGACAGGTTCCCTTTAAGAAAAAATAACTACATTTTCTCTGTGAGATGCATGGCAGCCTGCGCTCTGTAAGTACACTGCACATTGCTGCGTTCTGTGAGCTCAGACCTCGGAACATTTCTTTGCAGAGATACGAATGAAACGTACCTTTTCTGTACATATAGAAGGCAGCGAGGGGGGAGGAGTAGTAAGAAATGGTCCACAGGACAGATACCTGGTAGAGAGAGAACAAGGGGTTAGAAAGGTCACACAAACAGGAGGGAGGGATGAGGGGTGGAGGGCACAGATTCTCAGTGAAGAGACCAGCGGTATGGAAATACATTTTCAGCCAATAATCCGTTGGGAAAATGATGCAAATCGACTTTCTTCCATACTGGAGTCTCCCATCAACAGACAGCTGTTTTGGGGGTTCTTGCCCCTCATCAGTACACAGCACTGCTTAGCTAGAGAGTTGTGGACACAGCTCAAAGGGGCACACAATCTCATTAAAGGGGTTGTCTCACTACATTGATTCATGTTACCTCAGTCCTGTTTTCTCAGTTTAACTTTGAATTCAGGGGCGTTTTTAGTGGCTTCTACTCGACTGCAGAAGCCAGGTCTGTAGCTATAGCAACCAGTGCCGACAGCCTATCATGAGAGATCAAACAGGTCTGTAGCTATAGCGACCCGAGGAGCAGATGCAGACCACACAAGAGGTGATATCTCGTATTAGGTAGGTGACTGTTAATGTCTTTATAAAGTGACTTGTTTTTGCAAGATCTTTAACATAAAAAGCAATTCCTTGTAATAAGACAACCCCTTTAAAGGGTTTCAAGAGAAAAAAGTATGCAAATAAGCTTCCTTCCATGTCCTACTAGCCAAACCAGAGTCTACTCCATAAGGAAGAGTCACCCAACTGTAGACAGCTGTTTCGGGGTTCTTGCCCCTCATCAGTAAAGCGCAGGGTAGTGGTTGGCTACAGAAGTGTCGTAGAAGTACGGATTTTCATTGAAGGGTCCAGTGATCGGGAGATCTTTTCGGGCAATACTCCATGCCATCTTATCTAGCCAACGGTACCCTGCCCTGTACTGATGAGGGGCAAGAAAACCGAAACAGCTGTCTACAATTGGGCGACTTTCTTCTGGAAGAAACTGTCTTTGGCAAGTATGAGAGAGTTTGCTACCTTGGTAGAGGCCGTCAAGTCAAAGAAGGGCGACCTTTAGGACTTGGTTATTAACACCACACAAGTCGGATAGCTCCAATAAGTGCTCTACAGGAGAAGGGATCCATGCAGGTGTGTGGCCTGGAAGCAAACTTCTATGTAATATAACCCGGTATGGGCAGAGACGGATTTCCAAACACAACACAAGGCCCAGGCTCACGACTGTATTCAGATTCCTTAATATGCATATCCCAAAAATATTACAGGCCTGCACTGCGCCTCCATGTAATACAAGGAGCCGCACACTGGTGCTGTACTGACCCACAGAGGACTTCTCCTCCCAGATCCTATGAGAATCACAATCAGGGCAGATTTTATACTTCATGGAGAGAATAAGGTGGCAGAGACCACAAGAAGAGCCTGCAGGGCGGTATAATATGGGCCTATGTGCACAACCCTTCTCTAAATGAAGGCCTGCTGGCAAACTGGTCGCCCAAGTCTGGCAGCTGCACCCTGGCGTTTAGCTCTGGGTGACCATGTAACACATGTTCTAAGTCCTATAGAGCAGGAGCCGCTCTCTGATGAGGACAACTCTCTCTAAGGCTCTGTCTCCCCTGCAGTGGACAAAAAACAAATGACTAAAAACGTTCATGAAACTGAGTTTTCTGTCCCCTCCTGTCAAAAGCAGCTGAAAAAACGGCCGTTTTTTTGCGCGTTTTTCGTTGTTTTGAAGCGTTTTTTTGGAGCGTCTTTGCTCTGCTTTTTAATGTATTCACAAATTAAGCCATTGGATGTAAACTACACCCTACAGGTGGAGTTAATATGTTAAGTAGTCACTTCCTTTAGATCACTGCAGCCATTTTGAGCACATTGTCCTTTGTGTGCTGCTGCTTTATTTTTTTGCACCAGATTCTTGCACTAAAATCCACAAAAAACCACATTATCTTTCCATACAGCAAGATAACTGTATTAGCGTCAAAATCAGTAAAGAAAAGGATTTTAGCGGCAAAATCCCAAAAAAACGCATTATTGCTGCCACTATACTCTCCACAAATATGTCTGCCCCTCACCTTCTGTCTCTTTCCCCCTCCTTGTAGATTGTAAGCCCTCGCGGGTAGGGTCCTCTCTCCCTCTGTCGTGCCAATTGTCATTACTCACTTATCATTGTACCGTTTGACTTATGTTATGTATGTAACCCCCTCGAATGTACAGCGCCCTGGAACCAATGGCGCTTTAAAATAAATAATAATAATTTATAGGGTCAGAAGCGAGATCACTTATTAGCGGCAACATTTTTAAAGATATTGATCTTAGCCCCCAAATCCGTAAACAAAACATTTTTTTTTGCGTCAAAAGTTAGATAACTTTATTAGTGCCAAAATCTTTAAAAATATGGATTTTAGCACCAAAATCCGTACAAAAACGGATTCTGGCGGCGAAATCCTTAAAAAACGTATTATTTGGCATCATAAGCAAGATCACTTTATCGCCAAAATATGTTCAGTAAAGGATTTTAGTGCCAAAATCCGTTTAAAAAAAAACGTATAACATATTTTGCCTCTAATAATGTTTATTATTTTAGTGCCTAAATCCGTAAAAAAAAACTTATTTTTTATAGTCACAAGCGAGATAACTATCAGCGCGAAAATCTGTAAAAAAAAACAAAAAACGTATTTTTAGCTAAAAAAAAATATGAATCTGCAAAAATAGTTAGCGACCACTTGTATGCAAATTTGATAAGGATTAATCTTTGTTACACCCACTATAGGTTGACTTTTCTGGGAGGTTTTCATTGAAAAATCGCGGCAAAAAACAGCGAAAATGCACCAAAAACTTCCGGCGCTTTCCATAGACTCCTGTAGTAAATGTTCTGCCCGGCTCTGGGTTTTTTTTATAGCATTTTGCAAAATACGACCAGTAAAAAAAAAAAAAAAAAAAAAAGAGCAGAAAAAGAAGCTCAGTGCAGACAGCAGGAGGGTTTTACAATAGAGTCTATGGGAGATGATTACAGTCGTTTTTCGAAAAAGAAAAACGCTGAAAAAAAACTGACATTTTTCTGTGCAGTGGAGACAGAGCCTAAGGGTAAGTTCACACGGCTGATTTTGACGCTGTTTTCGGAGCATTTCCGCTCCCAAAACAGCATCATAAAAGCCTCTAAAACGCCCCCGGGTCACTTTCATTGATTCCTATGAAAAACAGCGCTGTAGTTCACACAAGAGGTTTCTACGCGCGTTTTAGGCGCTTCTTTGGACGCTGAAAAAGACGCATCACGTCATTTTCAGCGCTGAAAATTCCCATAGGAATCAATGGAAAGCTTCAAAACCTCGTCCAAAACCTCAGCGTGTTTTTAGACGCGTTTCTCGGTGTGTTTTTGCCCTGGCTGTTAATTCATGTGGGTGAAAACAGCATCAAAAACTGGACGAGAAACACGTCTGAAACCTCTTCTGAAGAAGCGCGTTTCAGGCGAGGTTTTGATGCGGGTTTTCGCCGCTGAAAAAAAATCAGGGTCCGAATAAGCCGTGTGAACATACCCTAAGGATGTATTCACACGGCGTAATTACGGCACGTACAGTAAGCGCCGCAATACGCCATGTGTTTTAGATCAGCGCGTACTTCTAAAGCACGGGAGGGGGTGGCCCCATTGACATGCATTGTCAGCAGCGCGTGGGCACCGCAAACAATTCACATGTCAATTCTCTCCCCGGGCGTATAATGCGATCGTATTGTACGCGAGGGGAGACGACGCGTAATCCATAGCTCTCTATGACCGCTATGAATTACCGCAATCGCGGTGCGCATTTGCCGCGTATAAAGCACAATATGTGGCAAAATACGCGCGCAATTACGCACCGTGTGAACATACCCTCACATGTACATCTGTCCCAAAGGTATGTTCACACAGCTTATTTGCAGGGCGTACTTCAGGGCGTAATTGCTCTGCAAAATGCCTGAAGTACGTCCCGAAAATACTGCTAAATCATAGAACTCATTGAGCGCTGGGATTTTCCGCTGTGTTCCTCTGGACGAACTGTGCGCCTGTAAGAAGAAGCAACGTCACTTCTTTCGGACGCTTATGCGCTGGGGAGACAAAGTACACGGGGCAGGTCCGGAGCGCTGTTGAAAGTACGCTCTGGCCAGACACCGGTATGTGCCGCTATACGCCGTGTGAACTCAGCCTTGTAGGTGCATGGCAGCAGATCACACGAGTCAGTGACATGCAGTTGGACGTCAGTCTCTGGGCACTGCAGAGGGCGAGCAGCACTTACCCATGCCAGGATGCTGTCCGTGTGTTTCTCCAAAGCTTTCGGTTGATAAAAGGATTCCTGTAAAGCAGAAAATAAAGAAGCTTCATCAGATCTGTTAGATCTCATCCATTCTGAACACCGGGCAATACACGGAGCACTCTTAAACACATGGTGCTGAAAACAAAATCCTAGCACAACTTTAACCCGGTCATAATAATATGGCTCTAAGTTTTTTTCCTCCTTGCCTTCCAAGAGTCAATTTTTATTTATTTTTTTCAATTTTCCTTCTAAATAGAGTTTTTGTTTTGCGGGACAATATATTCTTTCTAGTGGTGTCACTGGAGCTAAAAGTGCCAGCATGCCACAGCAGCACATGTTAAACACGTGTATTAATCCGCAGCCATACAATTAGTACGTGTGTGGTATGCTGTCACTTGTAGTTACAAAGCTAGAAGTGCCAACCATACAATTAGATCATGTGGTGGGCTGGCACAAATAATTCCATAGCAGTTAGTAGCGGTGGAACTACAAGCGCCAGCACACCACCCATGCACTAACTGTATGTGTGCGGATTAGTGCATGTGTTTAACATGTGCTGCTGTGGCATGCTGGCACTTGATGCTCAATTTTACACAACAGTGAGTAGCTGTGGAACTGCAAGTGCCAGCATGCCACAACAGCACATAAGAGACAAAAAGTGAGGTGAAATCTTCTCCACGGCACAGACAGTAAAATAAATGTATAAGGGGTGTTAACCTTCCTTATACAATCCAAAACTAAAAATGATACACATACACACCTTTTACAACTTATAAGCAACTTCATAACAACCCTACAGCCCCTATCCTATCCATAACCTGGGGGGCGGCCTCCATCCAGTCCTGTAACACCACATCCCTCCTGGGTCAATGCAAACGGAAAAATACAATAGTGATGGCTCTTGGACAACTAATGCGACACAAACCCTACAGCAGGCAGGGTGACCCGTGCCAATCACCTACAGGCCAGGGTGAACAGCGCTCTATGGTGACCTGGGCAGCATTCTGCATCTGACACCGATACACTGTAACAAAGTGTCAGCACAAGAGAGAGGCGCTCCCCGGAGGAGGCAACTGCAGCGAACCCTCCGCTGTGAGGAGCCAGGTTCTATCTGCATCCACATGGCTTCCACTCACTGACAGCAAGCAGAGCTGGGGAAGGTGTACGTGACGCTGCGTCTCTTGCCCATCACGTGTCCCAGCAGCTGCTCTCCCTGCACACAGCCCCGGGGGGCGGCCATGTGGCCCGGATAACAGCTGCGCTACACTGATCTCTTACCCAGGAACTCTCGGCGTCTCCTTCCTGCAGGGGCCGGCCTCTCCCGATCGCCGCCCGGCCGTTCACCCGGTATACCCGATAGAGCCGAGGGCCCCGGATACACAGGTACAGGAGGCCGAAGCCCCGGATCCACCTGCGCATGACGCCCTCACCCCCGGCTGCCATGTTCCCCTCGCACAGGCCCGGCCGGGACCGTTAGGAGGAGAACAGTGGGAAGAAGCGGCGCCCGGACGTGACCGACAATCGCCTCGTCCAATCAGCGAGCACCAACACCAGAAGGGGCGGGGCTTCCACTGACAGCAGGGAGAAGTGTAACACCCCAGCGCGAACAGCTGATTGGAAGACTGAGGAGATGGGCGGGGTCCAAAGGGGGCGTGTGCGCCAGGTGGGTTGCTTAGCAACTGCCGAGCGTATGGCGAACCGGAGGAAAAAGGAAGTGAGCATCTGATTGGACAGAGAGCGAGCAGAAGGCGTGGCCAAGGCGACTTCCTTTTGATGCCTTAGCAACCGCGATAACATAATGTCATGTGACCGGAAATAGGTTCGCCATTTTTTTTTTTTTTTAAATTCATTGTCACTGAGCTTTATTGCGAGAATAACTCCATAGTTGTTGCTGGTTGAGGAGTCAGTCAGGCCGCGAGCTTTCATTACCATTTCACACCTCCAAACCGTCCCGGGCGAGCGGGGCTGTGTCCTGGGAATCCGAATCATGTGGCCTGAATCCCCAGGACTGCGCAGTATTCCCTCTGTAGCGCCCCCGGGATGTGCAGACTTGCAGCCTGTCACAGACTCCCGGCAAGTGTAGCAGCCACAGGGAAGCGTCATAAGATGCTCCCCTGATGTCACCGGCTGCAGGGGCCTCACCCGCTCCTTCAGTGTAGTAATGCATGTCTATGGGGCCGGCGGGCTCCCCCCCCCCCCTCCCCTGCACCACGGGAGTGCGTGCGTATTAGCGCGAGCTCCGGAAGGACACGATGTACTGCGGCCAGTACTGTATGCTCCACAATACATCTTGTGAACATACCCTTTTGTTCACACGGCTTAAAACTAGACGTATTTCAGTCCGTAATTCAGTCCGTAGTGCGCAAATTACGGCTGAAAACGTCCCAGTCATTACGGTAATCCACAGCTCTCATAGAGAACTATAGATTAAGTCTCCTCTCCCTGCTCGGCAAATACGCCAAGCGGGGGGAGATAAGGCTAGGTTCACACGGCTTAAATGCAGGGCGTAATTACGCCGTGTGGGAGGGAGTGGGGGGCGGCACCTCGCCGGCCCATAGACTTGCATTACCAGCGGTGCGTATACGCCGCTGGTAATTCACATGTCACTTATCTCCCCCCGCGGCGTATTCGCCGAGCAGGGAGAGCGGACGTAATCCATAGTTGTCTATGAGAACTGTGGATTACCGTAGTTACTAGGACATATTCAGCCCGTAATTTGCGCTCTCCGGTGTGTAATGGACTGAAATAAGTTCACTTTTAAGCCGTGTGAACATAGCCTTAGTGACATGTGAACTACCAGCGGCGTATACGCACCGCTGGTAATGCAAGTCTATGGGCCGGCGAGGTGCCGGCCTCCCGCCCCCGTCCACACGGCGTAATTACGCCCTGCAAATAAGCAATGTGAACATAGCCTTAGGCCGAGTTCACACGGCTTATTCATGTCGTAATGGCGGGACGGATTTCGCCCTCAATTACGGTTCTATGAGAACTGTGGATTACCGTAATTATTGGGACAGATTTGGTCCCATATTTCGCGCAATACGGCGTGGAATACGGGACCAAATCCGTCCCAAAATAAGCCATGTGAACATGGCCTTAAGGTATGTTCACACGACATATTTTGCCACGTTTTGTGCTTTATAGGCGGTGAAATGCGCGCCGCAATTACAGTAATTCATAGCTCTCATAGAGAACTATGGATTGTGCGTCGTCCCCCCGGGCGTACCTACGATCGAGTGTATATAAGGGGAGAAGAATTGTCATGTCAGTTGCTAGCGGCGTGTGCATGTCAATGGGGCCGGCCGCCCCTCCCCCCCTGTGCTTTGAAATTACGCGCTTTGGTCTCAAAACACATGGCATATTGCGGCGCATACTTTATGTGCCGCAATAAGCCGTGTGAACATAGCCTTAGACTACACATTAGGGGGAGGTAAGTGACCATAGTTTCCCACGACCTCCCTAGTGGCCCATCCAGCTTTGCTGGATAGTCTGTAGCCTATCCAGGAAAGCTGAGTGGCACGCATCTCTCACAGAAGGTAACCAGCTTTCCTAGACGCTTGCTGTGAGGGATGTCACTAAGCTTTCCTGGAAGCTGAATAACCTATCCAGCATCTGGGATAACAGGGTGATGCCCCATATGTAGGGTTTCTGTGTTGTTTTTTTTACAGGTTTCCCTTTTGGACTATGACGGATTAGTTGGACAACATCAGACAGCATTGCAGCGGTTTCTTTATTAAAATGGTTCATGAGGGCTGGTGTCAGGAAGCGTTTATTTAAAAAAATATATTTTTTCCTGTTGCTATAGTTTCATTTTTTTTTTCCAGTGTTAGTAATAGAGGGGTCTGATTTACAGCTGAATAAGGTTTATTATATACAATAAATGCTTATATAATTATTAAAATGAACCCTCAGAAAAAGCTTTGTTTTTTTTTAAGTACTAAAACATAACGAAACCTCTGCATATTTGGTATCACTGGAATTGTATTTACCTACAAAATACAGATAACATGTAATATACATTGCCTTGCGAAACTATTTGGCCCCCTTGAACATTTCAACCTTTTGCCACATTTCAGACTTCAAACATAAAGATAAAAAATTTACATTTTTTTTTGTGAAGAATCAACAACAAGTGGGACACAGTTGTGAAGTGGAATGAAATTTATTGGATATTTTAAACTTTTGTTTAAAAAAAAAAAAAAACCCTGAAAATTGGGGCGTGCAATATTATTCGGCCCTTTACTTTCAGTGCAGCAAACTCACTCCAGAAGTTCAGTGAGGATCTCTGAATGATCCAATGTTGTCCTAAATGACTGATGATGATAAATATAATCCACCTGTGTGTAATAAGTTCTGTATAAATGCACCTGCTCGTGATAGTCTCGGGTTCTTTTAAATGAGCAGGGCATCATAAGACCGGGACAAAAGGCAGGTCTTGATACTGTTGTGGAGAAGTTTAACCGGGTTTGGGTACAAAAAAAATTTTCCCAACCTTTAAACACCCCAAAGGGAGCCCTGGAAGCGATCATATTGAAATAAAAGGGGAGTTAAACCCACTGAAAATTTACCAAGACCCGGCCGTCCCTCTAAACTTTCATCTCAAAAAGGGAAAAAAGACTGACAGAGATGCAGCCAAGGGCCCATGATCATCTGGATGAAGCAGGATCTCAGTAGGGGGGTGAAGTCTGTCCATGGGAAAACAATCAGTTAACATGACAAATCTGGCCTTTAGGAAAGTGGCAAGCAGAAGCCTTTCTCACAGATACCCATAAAAGTCTCGTTTAAAGTTTCCCACAAGCCGCCTGGGGCACCAAACATGTGGAAAAAGGGCCGCCTGGGAGACACCAAAAGTGGAAAAAGGGGGCTTTGCTCAGAGGAAACCAAAATCCAAGGGGCCACAATGCAAAACGATATGTTTGGCGAAAAAGAAAACACATCATCCCCTGAACCACCATCCCCACTGTCACACGGGGTGGGGGCGCATATGAAACCCAAGGAACCCACACCCCCCTGCACACATGGTGGGGGCAGCATCATGGTTGGGTCTGCTTTTTTCAGCAGGAGGGGGCAGGGTTTAAAAAATTGAGGGAAAGTGGAAGGGCCCAAATACAGGAAGAAAAACCTGTTGGAGTCTGCAAAAGCTGAGACGGACAGAGATTTTTCTTCCCCAAGACAATGATCCCCAAAAAAAAAGCAAAACTAAAATGGAAGGTTCACAAAAAAAACGTCTCCAGGTGTTTAAAAGGCCCAAAACAAGTCCAGCCTGAACCCAAGGAGAACTGGGAAAGAGCTGAAAAAATGCTGTTCACAAACGCTCTCCATCCAACCCCCCTGAGCTCCGCTGCTCACAAAAGCTCTCCATCCAACTATGAGCTCCAGCTGCTCCAAAAAGTCTCCATCCCCCTCCTGATTCCCGGCCACAAAAAGCTTCCACCAACCTCATGAGCTCCCGCTGTTCAAAACGCTCTCCACCCAAACCCCAGACTCCACGCTCACAAAGCTCTCCCTCCCAACCCCCACGGCTCCATTTTTCCAAACGCTCTCCATCCCCCTCCTTAGTCCAGCGTCACAAAAGCCCCCCACCAACCCCACTAGCCGAGTTTTTCACAAACCCTCCCCTCCAACACTACCCATCTACAACCTCTCCCCCCAAAACCCAATGGTCCCCTTTACAAAACCCCTTTCCCCCAACTATACTCATTCCCAAAAAATCAAAATTTCATCTTCAATTCAAAACTATAAACAAACCCAACGTTTTTTCCCAAAATCACAAAAAAACCCCACAAAAACAACCCAATAATTTTCACCCCCCACTTTTCTTTTTTTTTTTTTTACAAAATTTAAAATTTCCAAATAAATTTCCAATTGTGGGGATTGTTTTTGACTCCCCAAAAAAATAAAATTTTTTCTTTAGTTTTAAAGGAAAAATTTTGGAAAAAAAAAGTTTTAAGGGGGGGGAAACTTTAATCACAATCCCAAAATAAAAGAAAATAGGGTTTTTGATCCCTTTTTAAAGGTTTTTTTGATGGTGTTTTTTGTTTTTTGGGGTCTTAAAAAAATTTAATCAATTTAAAAAAAAGGGGAATTTGATTTTTAGGATTTTAAATTTTTTTGTGAAAATTTTTGCTTTCGTTTTTTAATTTTTTATTTACTTTTTGGGAAATTTTGTCGAGTTCTTGTCCTTTTTAAACAATTTCCCTAAAAATTTTAATGTGGGTGGACTCTTTTTTTAACTTTTGATTTTGTGGCTATGTACTTTTGCCGTTGTGGGTTTTTGTGGGGCTCTAGTATTTTTAGCTGGGGCCCTTTTGGGAGGTCTCCTTAGTAATTTACTGTATTTAGTTACTTATTTGTGTTACATTTTGACAATTTTTGAAAATTTCATAAATTTCAGTTAAATAAAAAAGAAAAAAGTCAGTGTCGTCGTTCAGATGACGCTGGTTTTACTCAAGTATTTTCAATCTCCCTGGGTTCAAGTTTTTTCTAGTCAGAAATTCCCGGGGAAATTGTTGAAAACGTTGGTCAAGGATTGTCTTTGTCGCCCATAGCAAGCAATAGATGGCGGTTCTATTGATTCCTGCCATTGTTTACAAAGAGTTAGAAGAACCCTCTTTTACTTTTAAAATAAAAGAAAAAATTCTGAAAGTTACACATAATTGGTTTTTGCCACATCCATAAAAGTCCAATCTATTTTAAATTGTTATTCCCCTAACGAACCCAGAAAAAAAAACAACCAACGCCAAAATTTGGACCCAGGGATTCCACTCCGACAAGAGTGATGCTTGCCAGCCCCATTGATATGCGGTAAACTGCGTCCATATCGGGGGAGAATCCCACCTCTGTAAAGTCAAAAAATTTGGGTTGTCTTGATTTCGCGAAGTTTACACTTCAGATTTTTCCTGTAGGAAAAGTCCTGTATATGAACTTAAGTTAAAGGGGTTTTGCCACGATCCAATTTAGTGGGGGGGGTCTTCCAAAATGGGTATTTTAATCACTTTTCTAAATTACATATGTATTAAAAAAAGTGTAGCCTGTGAGGTGCAGGTTGCTTAGATGCCCTTTTTTTTCCCGACGTTTACTTCCCAGACCTGGAGTGATCGGCTGTGCTGCATTGAGAGGGTTCCGGCTTGACTTCCACACGGGGCAAGTTTTTCCCCCTTGGGCCCGGCGGTGAGCCGCAGGGGACATCACACGTAGTGGGGTCCTCGGGCTTTATCTTTGTGAAAGCAAGTCCGAGACAGGTGAGCCTTTTTTCAGTGTTTGCCTGTGCTTGCATTGTTTGCACTTCTTATCTGATGGCAAGGCACAGAGCTTTGAAGGGAGGGGGAGAACAAAGCCTGTGTCTGCTGTATAGAGAATCTGCTGGTTGTAATGTAATTATATGAGTAAACATGCAGACGCTCCCTGTCAGCCTCCTCCCTCTCCCCCCCCCCTGCGGCAGTTCTTGAAAGCTACCTGCTTGGATTTTAGCTCCTCTCCTGAGCAGATAAGAGGGAGAAAACAATACCTGTAGAGCTTGAGCACAATACAGTTATTCTCTGTGGTTTAGCCAAACAATGTTTACTCAACTACAGAGACTGAAAATCAGCCTGTGGAGCGTGCATGGGAGGTAGAGCGATGACATCACAGAGGAGGTGCTTGTTTTTTTAAACACAGAAACACAACGCCCCTTTTCTCAAGGCTCAAGAGGACAGTTCAGCCTGTTAGGTGAGGAAATCATTTCTTGGCAAAACCCCTTTAAGTACTATGTGTGATCATTTCTTCTAAGTTGCAATTAATTTATTAGTACATCACAAACACAGCAAACATCTTATAGATAAAACATACTTTAATAATAGTCACCATTGCATCAGCTTAACATCAAATTTCCCATCATGCAAAATGACTGCTCCATTATTTACAGGGAGGATCACAGGTCTTGGGCAGATCAAGTTTCATTCAAACCATCGAGGTTGTAGAATAGTGTTCATAAATGCGGCATGAGATTAAAAAAATGGGTCTGCTTTTCTTTTTCTTTCCAAAAACAGTGCTACTGTAAACCCTGGGTTGTGTCTGGTACTGTAGCTCAGACCTATTAAAAGGGTTTTCTCACTACAATTATTAGCTTTCAACATGTAGGGAAAGGTAAATGAAGAATCTTTCTAAATACATGATTTTTGATATTCCCCCTGGCAGGGAATGAGAGTTTTTCAGCTCTGAGTGCCAAAGGGTTTTTTTGGGTTTGGCCGTCCATTCCCCCCTTCTTAGAAGAGAGCGGGTGTGTCACTTGGTCGACAGATCAGAGTTTTATCTGTAACAAGATTAGATTGTTTATTTTTGGGTAAGCATTGTTTTCACTCCTTGGAGTCTGTAGCTTTGTTTACTACAGTTTAAAATCTCTGCATTTGTCTTGTAACATACAGTGTTTAGAGGAGTAAATTTGTAATCCTGTTAAGGCCCCAGCATAACAACCAGTGTGGTTGAAGCTGTTTGGGAATTGTGAGGAGGTTTTTCCTTCTGAAGCCCTTTCCTCTCACCCACCCAACCAGTAAGTTTTCATGCACTGCGAGGGGCAAATACCCAAAACGGTCTTAGATGAATTAATTGTTTGGGTCAAACCCCTTCAATTGCTAGGCTTGCGACTAATGTAAACTGAGGATTTTTTCTCCAATAGCGTGCTCTTGGAGCTCTCAGCCTTTTCCCATAAGCTTTGCTTTATGGAAAAACAGTCAGTGAGGTTAAATGGAAGTAAACCCTCACCCCGGACCAATTTATTGGTTCCCTCCTCAAGGAAATTTTTCCCCCTTTCGAACCCAACTTTTCCCTCTAACCCAGCCAACCACAAAGTTTCTTTTGCATGCGAGGGGCAAATCCCCAAAAAGCGTCTGTGTTGAATTTTAATGGTTTGGCTAAAATCTTTCCATGCTAGGGTTCTGCAACTAAGGATGGGGTTTTTGGGGGTTCAGGGGTACCCCGCGTGCTACTTCTGTCCAAATTGAACACTGAGTCCCGGCATGAAGAAATGACACCAAAATCACAGAGCTGGTTGCCTCTACCCTCAGTGTGAAACAGGCCGAATGAATGTCTTTTTTAAATACAAGGATTAAAAAATGGTTTTAGGGGCGTGGTCAAGTTCCTTTGTTTCTTGTATCCTCAGGAATGTGGCCCTAGTTGTTGGTTCCCCAGTATGGTCTGGTTTCCACCCAGGTCCCTGTGACATAGTGGGGGTGGGCCAGGAAGCGGGGCCATTTGAAGTATCTCTGCTGTTAGCTAAGCTTATTGTGTAATAAGTTTTTTCCCACAAACTTCATTACAAAACCATTAGAAAAAAAGTATAGAAAAATATTGTTCCCTTTACGGATAACTACATCCAATAGGTGCGTCGGAGCTCCTGCTCTTTTCCCCTAAGCTTTTCTTTATGTGAATCTGTGAAACAGCATGGTGAGACAACCTCTTTAAAGTGAATACTGCAATACCAGACACGGTCTATAGATGAAGGTGGTGCTGTTTCTGGAGAAAAGTTCAGCAATTTTTTTTCTAATTTTTAAACGGTTAAAAGGACTGGCCTTCCCTATCCGTCTATTTTAGTAAGTACTTCCCTGTGAAATAACAATTGTGGAGCTTTTTTTTTGGTATGGGCCCCACTCAGCTTTTTCCAAATGGCAAGCTTGGATTTTTTCCTTGGATTTTTTACTTTGCCCCTGATTTTTTACTCAATTTAGTGGAATGGCGGAATCTGGCAAAATCCCCTTAAAAAAAAGGACAA